>QAXD01000218.1:234029-245770 GCA_004335575.1 Haematococcus sp. NG2 | reverse complement strand
ATAATAATAATAATAATAATAATAATAATAATAATAATAACACGGCGTTTCACCTATAATAATTATATTATGAACACCTGTAATATCAGTAAATCACCCTGAGAGAGCTGCATGGTGCCGCACCGTGCTGCGCTGCACTGCCCTGTGTGGGTTAACTTGGTTTGTAGCCCTGCCTTGCCCACGGCCTCGAACTGACCGTCCGCGCAAGGGCAGGGCTGCAAACCAACGACGCGGCAGCGGCCCCGGTGAAGCGGTTTAGGGTTTAGGCAGGGTGGGATAACGGTTAGGGTTTAGGGTGGGTTAACGTTAGGGTTTAGGGATTGAAGTGGGTTTAGGGTTTTGGGTGTTTTTATGGTTCAGGGTATAAGGTGTTGTCTAGGGTTTAGGGTTCAGGCCCCAACGGCCGGCCATAAGCAAGGGTACCGCCCCCCCTCTCTCCCCAGGAGACAATTTATCACTCTCATGCATACTGCCGCGTATATCCGACGTGCGTACTGCCGCGTAGAGCCCACATGCGTACTGCCATTTGTGTAACGATGTGTACTGATGGTGCACCGCCATGTACTGCCGATGTACCGCAATGTACTGCTTATGTACCGCCGTGTGCTACCCACATGTGTACCGCCGTGTGCTACCCACATGTGTACCGCCTTGTACTGCTGATGAACCGCCATATACTGCTGGTGAACCGCCGTGTACTGCCAGTGTACCGCCATGTACCGCCCACATGCGTACCGCATTGTACCGCCGCAGGTGAAGACCAACTTCCCGACCGAGCGGTACGCTGACCTGCTGTCCTGCATGGATGCCATCTCTCTGGAGGAGCTGGTGATGGCGGTACGGCGGCAGTCGCAGGTGTGGGACGATGATGTACCGCTGGTGTGATGGATGTACTGCTGGTGTACTGCTGATTGACCGCTGCTGTGCCGGATGTACCGGGTAGGCTGGCAGTTGCTGTAACGCGGATGTACCGCTGATGCGCTGCTGATGTGCCGCTGTTGTACTGGATGTACCGCTGTTGTACTGGATGTACCGCTGATGTGCTGCTGCTGTACTGCTGTGCGGGATGTGCCGCTGTTGTACTGGATGTGCCGCTGCTGTACTGGATGTACTGCTGCTGTACTGGATGTACTGCTGCTGTACTGGATGTGCCGCTGCTGTACTGGATATGGTCTCATAGGTGTCTGGTGTACCGCTGTTGTACTGCTGATGTACTGCCATCCTTACACACGTGTGATGTGTTGCTGCTGTACTGCTGCTGTACTGGATATGGTGGCAGCCATACGTGTCTGGTGTACCGCTGCTGTACTGCTGCTGTGCTGCTGCTGCTGTAGTGAAAGTGGCGGGCGGGTGTGTGAGGTGCCGATGTACCTGCACTCTGCTGCCTGCGTACTGCTGTCTGTGTACTGCCGCCTGTACACCGCTGCCTGTGCCATCAACTGCGTACCACCACCTGTACCGCCATCTGTACTGTCGCATGGATATTGCCATCTGTACTACTCCTTTTGCCACCACCTGCACTGCCGCCTGTGTACTGCCACATGTGTACCGCCACCTGCACCGCCACCTGTACTATCTGTGTACCGCCATCTTTACTGCCACATGGGTACCGCCACCTGTACTATCTGTGTACTGCCACCTGCACTACTGTCTGTGTACCGCCGCCTGTATCACACCCTACATACCCCCACCTGTAGCCCCACCTGTACTGCCAACTGCGTATCGCCACCTGTACCGCCACCTGTGTACCGCTGCATATACCGCCGCCTGTACTATCTGTGTACCGCCACATAAACTGCCACCTGTGTACCGCCGCCTGTATCACACCCTACATACCGCCGCCTGTACCGCCGCCTGTACTGCCTCAGGGCTTCTCACGGGGCTCCTCCTCGTACCGCCTCATGTACTGCTGCCTGTACTGCCTCAGGGCTTCTCACGGGGCTCGTCGTCGTACCGCGGAGTGACCGCGCACCCAAGTGGGCGGTGGGAGAGCCGCATCGGCATCCCCGGCAGCAAGCACGTGTACCTCGGTGCGTGAGCCCTCACACTTTCCATATATGAGCCCTCACACTTTTCAGATATGACATATGAGCCCTCACACTTTCCAGATATGATATCATCGGCATCCCCGGCAGCAAGCACGTGTACCTCGGTGTGTGTGAGCCCTCACACTTTCTTGATTCACACACTTTCCTGAGTCACACACTTTCCTGAGTCACACATTTTCCAAGTTCACACACTTCCTGATTCACACACTTTCCCAGCTCGCACGCTTTCCTTTCGCGAGCCCTCTCACATTTGTGGTCTTGATTCCTGCATCGTGGGTGCCATGCTGTACTGCGCTGCACCGCCATGCTGTACCGCACTGTACCGCCCACGCCCGTACTTTTAACTTACCCGCTGTGCTGCAGTGTACAGCCATGACTTACTGCGCTGTACCGCCATGCTGTACTGCACTGTACTGCACTGCACTGTCATTGTACTGCCGTATAGTACTGCTGTGTACCGCCATTGTACCGCGCTGTACCGCTGTTGTACCGCAGGGCTGTTTGTGGAGGAGCGTGACGCGGCGACCGCGTACGACCGCGCGCTGGTACGCCTCCGCGGTACAGCCGCCGCCACCAACTTCGCGCTCTCAGGTCTGACTGGCGCTGGTCTGCCGTCGTACTGAATTGGGTCGTACTGCTGGTTGTACTGTTGTTGCACTGCCGATTGTACTGTTGTTGTATTGCCGGTTGTGGTGCCGGTAGTACTGCTGGTTGTACTGCTGTTATGCTGCCGGTTGTACTGCTGTTGTGTTGCCGGTTGTACTGCTGGTGGCACTGCCCGTTGTAGTGCCGGCAGTACTGCTGGTTGCTGCCTTCCCCTGGGGGTTGTGGGTGGGTGGGTTACCAGCTGGCCCATTCATTTTTTGAGTGCCGACCCTGCGCTCCTCCATGCTTCTTCCCTCCTGCATGGCCTACCTCCCTCCCCTGCGCTTCTCCTCCCTCTATTCTTTCATTGATCTGTTTCCCAATGCCTTTTGTTCTCCTGTGCGTTCCATGCGGCCCTCCAGAGTACCGGCGTGAGTTGGCGGAGTTCCACCAGGCGCAGCAGGCCTGCCTGCTGGGCGACAAGGTGAGGGGTTAGGGTTCAAGGGTCGGAGGGGGCTTAGGGTTTAGGGCTTAGGGGTTGGAGGGGGCTCAGGGTTTAGGGCTTAGGGGCTGGAGGGGGCTTAGGCGTTAGGGGTTGGAGGGGGCTTAGGGTTCAGGGTTTAGGGGCCGGAGGGGGTTTCAGGGTGTACGGTATATATAGGGCTCCCCGCAACCTCACACATTCAATCCCTCCCCGCACCCACTCCCCTACGCACACTCCCCACTCCTCATTCCCCACTCCCCACTCCCCACTCCCCCGACGCCCACTCTCCACTTCCCCCACGCCCACTTTACTCGCCTGTATCTGCTCCTGGCCGCATCCATTTCACGCAGCGTGTGCGCCCTGCGCCCACTTCCGCCACTCCACCCCAACTCCTCGTCCTTCACCCTCACCATTATAGACCGTTCACGCGTGGCCACTCGCTTGATCCCACAACACGCAGCGCGTGGAGGCGTGATGTAGGGGTTTTTATGGTGTAGGATTAGGGGCCCCAGCCACCTCACCCGTTTACTCCCTCCCATCACTCCCTCCCATCATCTAGATGTTTGGCTAGTGGCTGTCAGGCTCCGGCATGCAGAACCATCTGTGAAACGCCGTGTTATTTTTATTACCACTCACTCCCCCCACACACACCCCGCAGCGCGTGGAGGCCGTGATGCAGGGGGCTTAGGGTACAGGATTTAGCACCCTCACGCGTTCCTTCAACCCTAACCGCTAAATCCTAAACCCCGAACCCTGAACGCTAAACCCTGAACGCTGAACCCTAAACCCTGAACGCTGAACCCTAAACCCTAAACTCTAAACCCCACACCCCGCAGCGCGTGGAGGCGGTGATGCAGACGGGCCCCGACTTTGAGAAGTGGGTGAAGCACGGCGCGGGCGCGTTCCCCTTCATGGTGGCCGCGTTTGTGGCGGCGGCCGAGATGGGGCACGAGGCGGCGGCTGCAGTGGCGGCCAAGCTGGAGGTGGAGCTGGATGCTGTGGGGTCCGGGGCGGGGGTGGGGGGTGCGCCTTGTGGGGGCCCGCAGCAGCAGGGGCTGGCTTGTGGGGGCCCGCAGCAGCAACAGGGCTGTGTGCAGGTGCCGGGCTGCGGGGCCCAGCAGCAGCAGGGGCTGGCTTGTGTGCAGGGTAACGGCTGTGGGGGCCAACAGCAGGGGCTGGCGTGTGTGCAGGGGCCCGGCTGTGGGGGCCCGCAGCAACAGGGCCCGGCTTGCGTTCGGGGTGCAGGCTGTGCGCAGGGCCCCGGCTGTGCGCAGGGCGCGCGGTCGGTGGTGGGGATGGTCGGGGTGGTGGGGGTGGGGGAGGAGGAGCCCTCAGAGGCGGGTCAAGAGGAGGACTCGGGCGACGCGGCGTGAGTGCTGCCTCCAGGCGGCTCCCAGTTTTGGATGCGTGTCATGGCTAGGCGCAGCCACATGGGCGAGATCAGGCAGATAACCAAGGCCCCTGCAGGCAGCCCAGGCCCTACAGACAGCCCAACCCTTGCAGCCCTGGGCCCCCCTCCCGGGGCGAAGGGGGCGGGGCTGTTGCGCAGCGGCCTCAAAAATAGATGAGCCCCCGTCGGCGGCTAGAGCTTGGCATGGCCAGGCGCAGCCACAAGAGCGAGATCAGCCACCCACACCTACCACAGCCCGGGCGTGGGGCATAGCTTGCTTGTTCCGGCACAGGCGGGTTGCCTGTTCGGGCACTGGCGGATTGCTTGTTCAGGCACGTGTGGGCTGCCTGCTTGTTCAGGCACAGGCGGATTGCCTGGTCAGCCACGTGTGGGCTGCCTGTTCGGGCACACGCAGACGTGATCCATGATCAACCACAGCACAGATAGGGAGGTTGGTGGGTGTGTTGCCTGGCTCCAGCTGTACCGCTGTACTGCTGCACTGCAATTCCGGCTGTACCGCTGTACTGCAGTTCCAGCTGTACCGCTGTACTGCTGTACTGCAGCCCCAGCTGTACCGCTGTACTGCAGTTCCAGCTGTACCGCTGTACCGCTGTACTGCAGCCCCAGCTGTACCGCTGTACTGCGGTCTCGGCTGTGCCATCTGCACGGCAGGGTGCAGGCCTGAGCGATGGGTGTGAAAGGGTGAGGGGCGCTGCTTTGTTCAGCATGTGATCTGAGGTCCATGGCGGCGTGGTAACCCTCCTGAAGGGCTCTTTTGATGTATGGCACACCACCCCGTAGCGCTGGCTGTAGTGCTGACAGTAGCGCTGGTGCTGGCAGTACATGTTGGCAGTACGTGTTGCAAATCAGGCAATACAGGCAATACAGCTGGCCCTCGCTGGGCCACTCGCTGGGTCACACACCATGGTGTGACGGTGGTTGAGAATTAGGCGATGACACAGGCTAGTGGTTGTACAGCTTGGCAGTTGCACGCATTGAACACAGATGTGCGAATGAAAAAATGAGGCTGTATTTTGAGAGCGCACGTTGTGTGTGGGTTGGTGTTGGCATTGCAGGGCTGGTGAGAGGCAGTGGCAGCTGAGCTGTTGGTTTTGGAGCCTGCTGCCGGCTGGGTAGTTGCACTGTTGTGGCTTGGGCTGTGCAGCAATCGATGGGGATGTGCAGCAATCGATGGTGAGCAGCAGGGGATGTGGTGCGGAAGGCAGAGGCAGGTGTATATGGCAAGAGGACGGCAGTTGGGAGAGAACAAAGCAAGGGCTTTTCGGGGTTAGGGTTCAGGGCCAGTCGGCCGTTCAGAAAGGTGTGGGATCTGTGCCATGTGTATGAATCTGGAGCAAAACGCGACACCATGCGTGGAGTGCGTTGCGTTGTGGGGGCCGAGGGTGTGCTGTCCTGCTGCGTGCATGTCTTCTTTGGCAGTTGATGCAAGCAGGTGCTCTTTCCTCAGGTCCAGCATGTGCTTTTGAGGGTTTAATGCTTTAGGGTTCTAGGGCTTAGGGTTTATGGCTGTACATACAGCTCGGCGGCGCATCTGAAAGAGCGGAGGTGGAGCATGTCTTATTGTTGATTGTGCAGTTGCGGCTGGGTAGCTGTGCGATGGCTGCCGGGCGATTCCGCAGCCATGTTAAGGTGTTGAGTTCAAGAGGTGTTGTTGAGATCAAGAGGCACAGCTGTAGATTAGTGCAGATTAGTGCAGGCAGCGCGTATTTGTGGGGTTGCAGGCATTTGTTGCAGGCATTTGCCGCTGATCCCCCCCTTCATTTGCGCACGGTCTCTGTCTCACATCCTTCCTTCTTGTCTTCTGGCTCTGCTAGCACGGCGGCCCTTCTGTTTTGAGGTCTTGCTTTTGCTACTTGTACCCAAGGTCGTTCAGTGTGTTGGGTGGCGGGGCCGGAGCCGAAGCCAGCAGCCTTACCTTGCGAACGAATGCACTCAATGCAACACCCGCGCGCACGTTTGTGGTGGGTTGATCCATTTCCGCATCCAGTCTGGTGATGTGGCAGCATCACGTATAGGAACAAACAGGTCATGATGAGATGCAGGGTCATGATGAGATTGCAGGGTTGAGGGTTGTAGTGTTGACCCTAAACCCTGATGAGATGGCAGGTAGGGCAGTTCCAGGACGAGCGCACGGTGCGCGCGCGTTTTGAACTTGCACGGCTTCTTTTTTACTTTAGTGCAGGGTTAAAACCCTAAACCCTGAACCCCTTTTACCCAAGGGGAGACATTGTTGCTGTTGCTGTTGCTACACCGTACCCCGGTCAAGGGCCTCCCTTCATGCGGGGAAAGACGTTGCTGCCGTGTTGTTGCTGTTGTTTCACCGCAAGCCAGTAGAGGGCCTTCCATTACCTGGGGGCAGATATGAGGTGACTGATGGTAGGCTGCCACTTTTTTGTGGTGTGACATATAGGCTCTCCTGGTGCAGGTATGGTTGTCGTGCTAATGCAGGCAAGGAGCCGAGGCATGTATGTAGTTGCAGCCTCTAAAGCTGTGGCCCTCTTGCCCCTCTCCCCCTTCCCCCCCTGTACATAAGGTCATAGATGCAAGCGTGGCGTGCATAAATGTACATGTGTGGCACGTGAGTGTGTGACACGTAAATGTGTGGATAGATAAGATGAAGGTAGGGCTGATGTTTACGGCTGTTGTTTACGGCTGGGCTGATGTTTACGGCTGGGCTGATGTGTGTGTTAGCTGGCTGGCCTGCGTGAGTGGCTGTGAGTATCGACACCCAACATTTGCGGCACTGGAATGAATGAAGATCTTTATACTGGATGGAACGATGCTAGTGATCCCAGAGGGCTTATCCACCTGAGTGAAGGCACCGTTATGAGAAGACCAGCAGCTGTGAAAGGCACTTCCATCTCTTGAGTCAAGCCCATGTAAGGCACAAGATTTGCACATGCCTCATCTCAGCATCGCGTGTTTCACAGCACATGACATACAGCAGTCAAGAGCATGCACACATCGCAAAGAAGTGCGACAGCTGTACCGCATGGAGGTGTGACAGCTGTACCGCATGGAGGTGTGACAGCTGTACCGCATGGAAGTGTGACAGTTGTACCGCATGGAAGTGTGACAGTTGTACAACAGGGGGCCGCCTTATGTGTACTGCCTTGGGCCTGGCCTGAACCAGTTGCAAGCGGTACAGTTGTTTGCCGATATCCAAGCCACCACCACCACCAGTTTGCCAGAGGTCCGGTACATTGCAGTACAGTGCAAGTACAGTTGGAAAATGCAAGTACAGAGCCGGTACAGTTCCAGCACAGAGCCTTTACAGTTTTTTTGCGTGGGATGCATGCACAGTTCCAGTACAGTTCCAGTACAGTTCCAACACGCTGCAAGCACAGAGCCAGTACAGTTCCAGTACAGAGCCAGCACATACAGTTCCAGTCTGTTGCCTGGACAGTGCGAATACGGTGCAAGTACATTTTTCAATACGGTGCAAGTACAATCCAGTACGGTTTTACTCCTTTTCGGCTACAGTGCCGATACATGTGCAGCACCTGGTGCAGTGCCTATTCGGTGCCTGCACAAATCACATGGCAGTTTTGTTCTTGGGCCATGGGTGAACCCCACCACATACAGGTGTGGCATTCCACGTTCACATGAGTTCACGTGATCACACGGCGCGCTGATCTCGTGACCTGTGATATGCCCAGCCACTCGCCATTGTAAAAGCAATGCACAGCAGCACCGTACCACCACCATTGTACAAACACTGCAAGTCTAGCACTGCACAAAGCTAGCAACGTCAACATCAAGTCCAGCTTAGTTCCACAGCTTCAGGCACAATCCAGCTCTCACGCATTCCTTCCGTGCCCGGCCCAAGTGCAGCTGCAAGGGTTCAGGGTTCTAGAGGGTTTTAGTCTTGGGGTTTAGGGTTTGAGGCCTGCACGCACTGCACGTACTGCATGTACTGCGCCAATGCACCAATGCACCTACTGCAGCCAGTTGCAGCCAGTTGCAGTAAGCACAGGCCTGCACACACTGCACCTCATGCAGCACACAGAGCCGCCGCATGTCTGAACTCTGAAGCACCTGCCCGCACCATCTCATGTCAGCTCACTTCCAACACGCTCTCATGTCAACACACTTCCAAGTTTCAACACCGACAACGCCGCACTACGGTATCTCACATCAACACACTCCCAGCACGCTCTCGCCACACTCTCGCCACACTTCCATCACTCTCTCGCCACAGCTGGCACGCGGATCATCAGCCCCAAGATCGCTCGTCAGCCCCAAGATCACCAGCCCCAAGATCACCAGCCACAAGATCACCAGCCACAAGATCACCCGCCGATCATCACACGATCATTAATGAGCCGATCATTAGCTGATCATCACCTGTTCATTGATTAGCCTACCATGGGCCCCAAGATCACCAGCCCCAACATTACCAGCCCCAAGATCACCCGCCCCAAGCGGCGGCGGCGCCGCCTTCAGCTCGATGCGCTGCCCCGGCCGCGCAAGATGAAAACCCCCCATAGAGCGCAGCGCCTCCAGGCTAGGGGCCTCGTCCTGCCGGCCGTAGCCCGTGACGAAGATTTGGCAGCCCGCCATGAAGGGCGCCCGGGCTGCGCACGCGCGTGCGTGCATACTGTGCTAGGGTGTGCGCGTGTGCATGTGCGTGCATGTGGTTTGTTTGCGCATGTGTTCTGTGTGCGCATGTGTTTTGTGTGCGCATGTGTGCATGTGGGTTGTGTACGCATTGTGTTATTGGTTTGTGCGAACAGGCGCATGTGTTGTGTGTACATGTGCTTTTAGTGCGCATCAGGCCATCAGGGTTTGGAGGAGGGAGACCATCCCTGACGACCAAGGGCCCCATCCAAACGCACCACAGCCCCAAACACGCAGCAGACCAAACGCGCAGCAGGCACAAACATGCAGGAACAAACGCCTCAGCAGGCACAAATACACAGCAGCCACACAGCAGCCCCCTAAACCCTGAACCCTAAACCCTGACCCCTAAACCCTGAACCCCAAACCCTGAAACCCCCAAACCCTGAAACCCCCAAACCCTGAACCTCAAACCCCAAACCCTGAACCCTTAAACCCTCAACCCTGAACACCCACCCAGTGCAGCAACCTCCTCGAAGCCCGCGTGCTCGCTGCTGGACTTGGCTCGTGCATCCACCAGCAAGGTGGGGGCCTCTGACAGCTGCTGGAACATGCCTGGATCGTTCCCACTGTCCGCCTGCGCGCAATGCACACAACCAAGTCAACCATGCTGCATAAGTAGTCGGCCCTAGCCCTCAACACCGTCCAGCCCAGGATGGGCCTACACCCTAAGCATCTCACACCGAAACCCTCAGCCTCCGGCCCAAACCCTAACCCCCCTTGACCCACCGTCCAGCCGAGGATGGGCCGCCCATGCGCGTACAGCAGGAGGCCGTAGCACAGCTCCGCATGGCGTGTGCGTACTGCGCGCACTGTGATGCCCTCACACACTGCCACGTGTGAACCCTGCGGGTCATCCGGAACCTCGTGCAGATCTGCAAAGTGGTCGGGTGGTTGGCCGGTGGAGACCAGCTCGTGCAACCGGTGCTGAGTCAGCCGCTGCATCACGTCCCTGTGCGCCAACAACCTCAACCGACGGGCCCTGGACCGTTCGACTGCCAGCACCACCGGCAGCTCCCCCGCGTGATCTGTGTGGTTGTGGCTGACGTACAGGGTGTCTGGCAGCTGCTGCCCCACATGGGACAGGTAGGCAGACGTGACACCATTGCCCTGGGGAGTGCGTGCATGCACGCGATATCGAGGCATTGTTGAAATACAGTAGTGTGCTCCCAAGACATTGTTGAAATGGTGGGCTCCTTAGTTCATCCTGTCAGGCCCCTGCAGCAGCTGACAGCTGTCATGCGGCACTGTGATGTTCTGCTGAAACAGCCATGACGCATGTCATGCGCTTGCATGGCTGGTCCCACCTGCAGCGCATATCTCGCCGCAGCGCCGGACTCACCACATCAGCGAGCAGCCTTGGCTCTCCATCCACTAGGAGGGCAAAGCTGCTGGAGGGCTCAGCTGAGTACACGTGGGTTTGCCCGGCTCCCGTGCCAAGAATGACGATCTCAATATTTTGCACCATTGTAGGTTGGGGGGTTCACCCAATGTGCGTCGTGCCACCATCCCGCCCAACAATCAGTTGTCGGTTGGGTTCTAGATCAATTGCCATAGATCGATGTCCGATGACATAATTTGTGAACAGAACTTTGCGTTTACAGTACTGTTGATCAAGTCCTTCTAACTCTAAGCTTACGAGGCTATCAGGCTCTGGAAGCCCCCCGATACTGAAGTTCCGCTTTTGCACTCGCAGCTGAGCGACGGGCCCAGATTTCAATTCAGGAACAGACATGGCTGACGCGCTAGCTCCAGCGAACAAGTTGGAGGAGCAGGCGAGGGTGAGCAGCAGTCCCACGGGGGGGTCGGTCTTGACCTGCAGCCTTTCAGGAAGGCATCGCTACTTTGCGCATGAGTGAGGGCATGTGCGCAGGCGCAGTCACATTGCAGCCCATGATGCTTGCATGCAAGCGCTGCAGAGGCACGCATACCATGAGTATGAAAAAAAGAAGATGGTTGGGGCAAGCAGGGCTGCATATGTGGAAACGAGTATACGTGCACATGTGCATGCATGACATGCCCATAACCGCATACGTGTGTACGTGCATACGGGCATGTGTGCATGTGTGACGTGCCCATGGCCGAGTGGGGCTTCATACGTGCATGTGTGACGTACACACAGGGCGCGAGCTCTTGCACTTAATTCCGTGGGGGTGCATACGTGCATGTGTGCATGTGCATGCGTGCATGCGTGCATGTACGGCGTGCCCATGATGCATGTTACGTGCATGTGTGCATGCATCTACGTGCATACGTGCGTGTGTGACGTGCATGCAGGGCGCGACCTCCTACACCTACTTCCATCCATCTATCTACTTTAACCCCGTGCACTATGCACGGGTTACGACCCTGGTTTATAGAATTAGATTGTGTGCAACATCGAGCTTGACATCTGTAATGTGCATGCAGGGCGCGACCTCCTACACCTACTTCCATCAACCAGGCATGACCACAGCCGCTCCACCCCCTAGGGTAAGCCACTGACCCTAAACCCTAAGCCCTGAGCCCTGAACCCTGAACCCTCAACCCTGGACCCTCTACCCTGAACCCTGAACCCTGAACCCTGAACCCTGAACCCTGAACCCTGAACCCT
>QAXD01000218.1:213327-227238 GCA_004335575.1 Haematococcus sp. NG2 | reverse complement strand
GTTGGGGGAGAGGGGGGGGAGAGGGGACAATCTGAGGGGGGTGGGGAGGCGAGGTGAGGGCTATTGTGTTTGTGCACTTGCATGAACCCACACCATGCATGCACGTGCATGTATGTGCATGTGCACATGCCTGCCATGCATGCATGCGCACCTGCCCATAGCATGTGTGCATGGGCACATGCACTGCGCACCTGCCTGGATGCATGCGCATGCCGGCCATGCATGCATGCTCACCCCCCCTTCATGCATGCTCACCCCCCCTTCATGCATGCGCATGCCGGTCATGCATGCATGTACCTTCATGCATGCTCACCCCGCCTTCATGCATGCGCATGCGTGCCATGCATGTGCACCTGCCTTCATGCATGCGCATGCGTGCCATGCATGCATGTGCACCTGTGCTGCGCGCAGGCTCGCGGAGTTCGTCGACTTCGTGGTGTGCCTGGGCGGGGACGGGGTCATCCTTCACGCATCGTCCCTCTTCAAGCACAACATCCCACCGGTGAGTGGAAGCAGAAGTGGCAGCAGCAGCAGTAGGAGGAGGAGGAGGAGGAGGAGGAGCAACAGGAGTAGCAGCAGAACCAGAAGCAGTAGCAGTGGTAATGGCAGCGGCAGCTGCTGCATTAGCAGTAGTAGGAGCAGTGGCAGCGGCAGCAGTGGCAGCAGCAGTGGCAGTAGCAGCAGTGGCAGTAGCAGCGGCAGCAGTTGCAGTAGCAATGGCAGCAGCAGCAGTAGCAGCAGCAGGAGTAGGAGTAGGAGTAGGAGTAGGAGTAGGAGTAGGAGTAGGAGTAGGAGTAGGAGTAGGAGTAGGAGTGGCCCTGCAGTGGTAATGGTGGCAGCAGCAGTAGCAGCAGTAGCAGCAGTAGCAGCGGTGGCAGCAGCAGCAGTGGCAGCAGCAGCAGCAGCAGCAGTGGCAGCAGCAGCGGCAGCAGTTGCAGCATAGCCCCTTGAGGGCTAAAAGGATGTGTGGCCATGTTTGGAGAGTGATAGGGCTAGTGTATGTGATACCCTGGAGGGGAGCGGGTGCTACAAGCAGCAGCAGGAGCAGCAGGAGCAGCAGGAGCAGCAGCACTAGTGACAGCAACAGCAGCAGCATTAGTGACATCAGCGATAGCAACAGCAGCAGCAGCACCAGTGACAGCAGCGACAGCAGCAGCAGTGGCAGCAGCACTGGTAACAGCAGCAGCAGCAGCAGCAGGAGCAGCAGCACTAGTGACAGCAGCAACAGCAGCAGCAGCAGCAGCAGCAGCAGTAGCACTAGTGACAGCAGCAGCAGCAGCAGCAGCAGCAGCAGCAGCAGTAGCACTAGTGACAGCAGCAGTAGCGCTAGTGACAGCAGCAGCAGCAGCAGCAGCAGCAGCAGCAGCAGCACTAGTGACAGCAGCAGCAGCAGCAGCAGCAGTGGCAGCAGCAGCAGCAGCAGCACTAGTGACAGCAGCAACAGCAGCAGCAGTGGCAGCAGCACTAGTGACAGCAGCAACAGCAGCAGCAGTGGCAGCAGCAGCAGTGGCAGCAGCAGCAACAGCAGCAGCAGCAGCAGTGGCAGCAGCACTAGTGACAGCAGCAGCAGCAGCAGTAGCACTGGTAGCAGCAGCAGCAGCAGCACTGCGGTGGTGCAGCTTTCATGTGTTCGTCTGCCCCTTTGCATCCATGCACACCCCTGCCCCATGTGCTCGCATGCTGCCCGCTACCCCTCCCCCCCCTCAAAAACCGTTTCTGACCCCGTTCTAAAACCGTTTCTGTAATCGTTTCTGAAACTGTCTTGAAACTGTTTCTGCCAGGTTGTGGCCTTCAACCTGGGCTCGCTCGGCTTCCTGACCAACTGCAAGTTTGAGGACTTCCGGACCGACCTGCATGACATCATCTATGGCTCCCAGAAGCTCGACTCCTGCTCGGCCACCTTTGACTCCATGGACGAGGGCCAGAACACGCTGGGTGGGTTACAGTAATCTCCATAAAGTATTAACCACTCAGAACACTCTGGGTGGGTCACAATATAGGCTCATAGATACCGGTATATAAATATAGATAGATAAGTAATATAGGCTCATAGATACGTAGAAGTAATGATCACTAACCCCAAGCCCTAATCCCTAAACCCTGAACTCTAAACCCTGACCCCCCATGGGGTGGCCTGCTGGAGAGCCCTACCGCAGCACTCCGCACAGTGGCAGCGGCGGCAGCAGTAGAGACAACATCCAACACTGCACCATCAGCGCCCAGCAGCAGTAGCAGCAGCAGTAGCAGCAGCAGCAGCAGTAGCAGCAGCAGTAGCAGCAGCAGCAGCAGTAGCAGTAGCAGCAGCAGTAGCAGCAGCAGTGGAAGCAGCAGTGGCTGCAGCGGTGGCAACACCCAGCAGGGTTTCCGGGGTTTGCAGGGTTGGAAGGCGTAGGGTTTTTTGGGCTGAGCCATTAGGGTTTGGGGTTTTCAGGGGTGACCTGTAGGTTTCTGGCTCAAATAAAAAGCCTAAAGGAAGCGTGAGGTGGGCCTGGGGTGTGCGGTGAGCAGGCACAGCAGCAAGTACGTTCTTCTGGGTATGTGTGAACAAATGAGACAGTGAAGGCACCTTGTTGCGCGGAGCTGGATGCCCAAGCCAAATCGAACTGCCTGGCAGCGTGTAATGCCAGAGCCCTGAACTCCAACCCCTCAACTGTGAAGCATGAACCAAGAGTGCTGAGTCCTGAACCCTGAACCATGTGCCCTAAACCCTTACCCCATGCCTCAACTGGCGAACCCTTCAGAACCCGTGGTGTACTGCCTGTACTGCCTGTACTGCGTCGCGCAGGTGTGATGGTCACTCTGCGCATGCGGCTGTACTGCGAGATCATACGTGCGGGGTGTGACACGCCGGAGCAGGTGCGGCGGTACAACAGCAGTACAACAACAGCCGTGCAGCAGTACAACAGCAGTACAACAAAACCCTTGCCACTTCTAAACCCTAATGCCAACCAAACCTGCACCTAGAACCCTGGTCGTGCCATGTATTGCCCTGAAGTGCCACGGTGCACGACGTGCTTGTCTGAACCCTAAACCCCAAATCCTTAACCCTAAACCACTCCCAAAGACGTCAACCCTAAGCCCTGCATGCCCAAATCCAAAAATCCCTGCCCGTGCGCCCCAGGTGCACGAGTTGCCTTTATTATGAACCCTGCATCTACAGTCACCTCCTGGCAGCCTGAACCCTAAACCCTTAAACCCTAAACCCTGAGATCTAACCCTAAACCCTGAGATCTAAACCCTGAACCCAAAACCCTGAGGCCAAAACACCCTGCCTGCATGGCTAAAACCATGAACATGTGTTCGAACACCATGAACATGCGCTGAACTCCCGCCCCAGGTGCACGAGGTGCTGAACGAGGTGGTCATCGACCGCGGCTCCTCCTCCTTCCTCACCAACATCGAGTGCTACGAGAAGGGGCGGTTCATCACGCGCGTGCAGGCGGATGGCATCATGCTCGCCACGCCCACCGGTGGGTGGCTGTGGCTGGGTGTGCGGCAAAAGGTTGTAAAACGCGGCAAGGGGTCGTAAAACGCGGGAAGAGGTCGTAAAACGCGGGAAGAGTTTGTAAGACGGGGCAAAGGGTCATAAAACACGGCAAAAGTTTGTGAAGCACGGCAAAAGTTGGTAACAAGAACAACGATAAAAATCAGTATGGGATATCATAAAGGACGCTGCACCCCTCAAACCCTGCAACCCTGCACCCCAACCCTAAAACCCTGAACCCATAAACCCTGCAACCCTGCACCCTCAACCCTAAAACCCTGGGCCCCTCCAACCCTCTTGGCTTTCAAGGCCCTCACCCCTCTTGGCCCTCAAAGCCCTCAACCCTTTTGGACCTCAAACCCCAAACCCTCTTGGCCCTCAAAACCTAAACCCTCTTGGCCCTCAAAACCTAAACCACTCAAACCCTCTTTCCCCACCGGCACTCGCGCAGGCTCGACCTGCCCTCACCTGCCAAACCCATGGACCCTTAAACCCTAAACAACTAACCCCAACCCCTGCGGCTGGACCCCCAAACCTCTAAACCACTGGGCCCTCAAACCCTTAACCCCAAACCCTAAACCCTGAACAACTAACCTTAAACCCTAAACCTAAACTGCTGAAATCCCTACCGACTTTTCCTCACGGCACGCGCACACAGGCTCGACCTGCCCTCAAAACTTGGACCCTTCACTCCTAAAGTAACCCTAACCCCTGGACCCTCAAACCCTACACAACTGACCCTAACCCCTGGACCCTCAAACCCTACACAACTGACCCTAACCCCTGGACCCTCAAACCCTAAACAACTAACCCGAACCCCTGGACCCTCAAACCCTAAACAACTGACCCTAACCCCTGCGGCTGGACCCTCAAACCCTAAGCAACCGGCCTAAACCCTAACCCCTAAGCAACTGGGCCCTCAAACCCTAACCCCTAAACAACTGGGCCTTAACCCTTAACCCTTAACCCTTAACCCTTAACCCTAACCCCTAAACAACTGGGCCTTACTCCTACACAACCAGGCCTAAACCCCAAACCCTATCCCACTCAAACCCTGACCGACTCTCACCCGTTTTCCCACCAACATGCGCGCAGGCTCCACGGCGTACTCGGTGGCGGCCGGGGGGTCGATGGTGCACCCCAACGTGCCTGCCATTCTCCTCACCCCCGTCTGCCCCCACTCCCTCTCCTTCCGCCCCGTCATCCTGCCCGACTACGCGGAGCTGGACCTGCGCATCCCAGACAACGCGCGGTGCACCGCGTGGGTGTGCTTCGACGGCCGGTCGCGGCAGGTGTGTTTAAGAGGGTAGACAACCGTAATCCCTATGCCCCCGTGTGGGTTCATTGGACACATCCGCCCCCCTGAACCCATCGGCCCATCAGCATGAACTTGACTCAATCCACCATCTCTCCTTCTGTTTGTTCCTCATGTTCGGTCCTTATGTCAGTTCCTCATGTTTGTTCCTCATGTTACATCCTCATGTTGGTTCCTTACGTTAGTTCCTTATGTTGGGTCCTTATGTTGATTTTATCTGTTGCTGTTCTGTGCGGTGTCAACACGCAGGAGCTGGGGCATGGGGACCGGGTGGTAGTGAAAATGAGTGAGAACCCCGTGCCGACGATCAACAAGACGGACCTCACGGGCGACTGGTTCGATTCGCTGGAGCGCTGCTTCAGGTGGAGTGACCGCACGCAGCAAAAGGCGCTCCCCGTCAGCGGCACCAACAACAGCGGCAGCGGCGGCAGCAGCGGCAGCAGCAGCAGCGGCAGTGGCAACAACAGCGGCAGCGGCAGCAGCAGCGGCAGCCATGGCATCGTCATCGGCGGCAGCAGCAGCACCAGCAACAGCGGCAGCAGCAGCTATAACAACATTAGGGTGGGGAATGGCCAAGCATGAGGCGCCAGAGGGACAAGGTTGTGGGCAAGGGTGTGCGGTGGACGCAGGAGCTACAGCCCCTGGTCACAGCATGCTTTGTCCAAAGGCTGTTTTGCACCTTCACATGTGTATGGGTACATGCGGCTGCCTTTTTGGCTGCACAGGCACCGCGCTTGCATGATGGGCCTTTCAAGTCCATGTCATGGCGGTTGGTCATTTCTATGTGAGGAACCAAGTTTGTCACTTCACGCGTGGACGGTCGGCCAGTTTGCCTGGAAGAGCACATAGAGGGCGCGCATAGAGCAGGGGTAGAGTTGAGTTCGAGTCTGTTCATTGAGTAGCCAGAGGCTAGTGTGGCCAGGAGAGGAAGCATGCAATAGTGGTAGGCGAGGCCATTATCTTGAAGGCATTCGTGCCTCTCCTTTTGGTTTTTTGTTGTGGGATCTGGTGAACCGAAGATGGACCTGTTGGAGTCGCTGAAAGCGGAGGTGTGCAAAACGCACAGAATGAGTTGACCTGTAACACAATTGCATCATCCGCGGGGTCTCGTGCTTGATGGTGTATGGGAGACCTGAGTGTGGCCACTGGTGCACTGCAGGGAATGCAGGAGCTTGTGGCGAGCTTGCCGGCCTTCAGGTTAGACGGCGGCACAGCGCAAACAGGTGCGCCCTGCTGTCGTGCACACTTGGTCTGCTGCAGCTGCACCCCACGGGCCCGGATCTCCGTGCTCACGGACGCTCCCATTTGTTCCGCAGGCGGAATGGAGGGTGCAGCAGCTCCAGCTCCAGCTGCACAGGCCACACAGTTCTCCACAAGTCAGTGCGCTCGAGCAGACGCAGCAGCAGCGAGGGCGGAGAAAGTGATTCAGAGCTCCCAGCTGCAGTTGCAGCGCGTGGTGTCTAGCTTGGCACAGGACCGGAACATCCAGACCAGCCAAAGCTTCACTGGCGATGGCCCATCCACCAGCAAGCGCAAAGCCGCACGAACGTCCGTGGACCAGTCCGCTGGGCGCGCGGAGCGTGGCGCGGGCAAGGGCCTGCGCCAGTTCAGCCAGCTGGTCTGTGAGAAGGTCAAGGCACAGGGGCGGACCACGTACAATCAAGTGGCTGATGCTCTGTGGCAGGAGCTCAGCAGGCTGTCCGGGGAGTCAGGGGAGAAGTATGAAGAGAAGAACATCAGGCGCCGTGTGTATGATGCCCTGAACGTGCTCATGGCCATGGGGGTGATTCAGAAGGACAAGAAAGACATCACTTGGACCGGCCCTCCTGACAGCTCTGCTGCAGACAGCCTGAAGGCTGCAGACAACCTCAAGGCTGAGCGGCTGCACCACATCTCTGAGGTGGATCAGAAGCAGAAGTACCTGCAGGTATGTGCTGGGGCGTGCCATGCGTGCCGCATGCAAGCATGTGCGCACGCGGGAGGGGAGGTGAACGGTCCACGCCTGCAGCATTGCCACCCTCCCCTCACTTTGCCAGCTCACCCACCCATGCCTTGCCACTCATTGCACCACACTTGCATGCCACCATGGTGGCAGCAGGCTGCATCTGCCATCCACCATGACTTGCATGCATGGGCGTGTGTCGTGTGTCATGCATGCATGCGCGTCCATGCCAGCCCATGCTCACACGAGTGATAGTGTGAGGCATCTGGGTGCTGAGTCATCGTGATCTCACCGTGATCTTGATCCCCCCGTGATCGTGATCTCATCGTGATTGTGATCTCATCGTGATCATGATCTCATGCATGGGTGTGCGTGGCCCGCAGGACCTGATCACGCAACTTGCGGGCATCAAGCAGCTGATGCAGCGCGACCTTGGACGGCGTACCGCCTGCGGTACTGCACTGCAACTGCCATTCATCCTCATTCAGGTCCGTACTGCCTCCGTTCTGTACTGCTGCCTGCCATTCACCCTCATTCAGGTCCGCACTGCCCTCCCCCGGGATCTGGGTCAGGGATTGAGGTTTAGTGGTCAGGGCCCCTAAACCCTAAAACCCTAACCCTAAACCGCCCCACCTATCTGCCTGGCGTCTGATGTCCCTAGTGTCTGCCTGGCGTCTGACGTGTTTGGCATGGCCCGCCGGCCCCTTCTGTAACCGCCTGTCCGTACTGGTCTGCCTGCCTGCTTCAGGCATCAGGGGTTGGCGTCTGTAGCTCTTTACTGCCTGCCCATGCTGAGGGTTGTCTGTACTGCCTGGCACCCCACACTGTACCGCTTTGGAGTGAGGGCTTGGGGCCTGTGCTGCCTGCCCTGGTCTGTGTATGGTTGCATGGGGTGGTGCAGAGTACTGGGCGTGGCAGGTGCATAACAGGGCTCGAAGCACGTGCTGCGCATGGCTTGCCTGCCCTGGTCTGTGTATGGCTGCATGCGCACCCCTTGCTTGCACGCCCACCCCCCGCTTGCACGCCCACCCCCCGCTTGCATGCCCACCCCTTGCTTGCATGCCCACACCTCGCTTGCATGCCCACACCCTGCTTGCATGCCCACACCTTGCTTGCATGCCCATGCCTCACTTGCATGCCCACCCCTCGCTTGCATGCCCACCCCTTGCTTGCATGCAGGCCAAGCCCGACGCGACGGTGGAGGTGAAGATCTCGGACGACATGCAGGACGTCACCTTTGACTTTTACAACGCGCCCTTCTGCATCCACGACGACAGCTACGTGCTGAAGCAGATGGCGATGCATGAGCGGCAGGGGACGGCGGCTGCGCGCGTGGCGCATGGGGCCGGGCCCGCCACCGCGCCCCGCCCCCCCGCGTCCGTCAATGGCGGCGGCATCGACCGTGAGTGTGTGTGTGTGTGTACGTGTTGTGCGTGTTTGTGTGCGCGCGCAGGGGTAGGGGTGGCATTGTGTGTGTGTGTGTGTGCGGGACTGTGTGCATATTTTGAATGTGGATCCATCATGCAGCTGTGCATGGAAGATGGTGCGGCGGTCGCAGAGGAGGAGCAAGAGAGTGTGTGTGTGGCCGGAAGGGGTTGGAGGAGGGTACCTGCAGTCTTTGTACTATACATGCGTAACATGTACACGACATGCCGACCTCATGTTCACATGCATCTGATTTGCAGTACATGCCTACCTCCATTCCACATCCCTACCTCATGTTTACCTGCCTGCCTCCCATACCTCTCAAACCCTACAACCTAAACCCTAAAACCCTCAACCCATGTGCCCTCGCAGGTGCCGGGTCCCTCCAGCGCCGTGCATCCCCCACCCCTACCGCACACGCGCACGCACCCTGTGCCAGCAGCACGCTGCAGCAGCAGGGCTCGGGGGGCCTGGGGCCAGAGGCGGCGCCACCACAGCAGCAGCAGATGCAGCAGGTGCAACAGATGCAACAGATGCAGGCGCAGCAGATGCAGCAGATGCAGCAGCAGCAGATGCAGGCGCAGGTGCAGCAGATGCAACAGGTGCAGCAGGTACAGCAGCAGCAGGCGCAGCAGATGCAGCAGGCGCAGCATCAGCAGCACGCAGGCCGGCAGGCCGCAGTGCAACCCTTCCCCGCCCTGCCGCCCCTCAGTGCCGCTGCACAGCAGGCACAGCAACAGATGCAGGCACAGCAACAGATGCAGGCGCAGCAGCTGCAGCAGCAACAGATGCAGCAGCAACAGATGCAGCAGCAGCAGTTGCAGGCGCAGCAGCAGCAGCAGCAGATGCAGCACTTCCCCATGCACTTCATGCAGCCGCCTATGCCACTGGCCTTTGCGATGTGAGTGTGTGGTGAGCGAAGCACGCACACTGCAACTGTGTACCAAGGCGAGAAAGGCAGAAATGCAGAGGCAGGCGGTTGCAGATGCACAGTAGTTGGTTCAGCCGCCAATGCAGCAATTCAGAAGCAGGCCACTGCAGAAGTTGGTTCAGCCGCCAATGCAGCAATGCAGAGGCGGGCTGCATAGTTGTTTCAGCCGCCACGGCAGCAGTTCAGGGGCAGAGAGGAAGGAGGACCGTTGTTGCGCAGCAAGAAAGTTGTGGCTGCAGAAGTTGTTGTTGGGATCGTTGTGAGCGTTGCTGCAGCGGAGTAGTAAGAGGGGGGTTGGTGCCCTTCATTAGAAGGACCTCTGCACTTCAGAGGGGCCGGTTCAGAGGTTCCAGAGGTTTCAGAGGCAACAGAGGATTAGGAGGATGGATCAGCTACAGAGGAAGTTCAGGTTCATGTTACATGGGCATTCAGCCAGACACGGGCTGATCGGCATTGCATGCTTACAAGCAAGCTACAGAGGAAGGCTCGTTGGCGCTCGCCCTCAGAGACTGAGGCGGCGCGGCGGCGGGCATTGCAGACGACAGATAAAGGAGCATCGTTGACGCCCGGCGTCGGAAGGTTGACGGGTGGGGGGCCTTTTGCACCCCCCAACCCCCACCCTGATTCTTTGTGCCAGTGTGTGTGAGCCTGCCAGGGTGTCTTGGTCTGTGATGGCCGCCTTGGATGTTTCCCTCGGATGTTGCCTGCACCAGGAGGCACGTGTGATTCTCAGTTGCTGGAGGATCCTCGGTTTCTGGAGGATTCTCGGTTTTCGGAGGTTCCTCAGGTGTGGAGAGGATTCCCTGGAGGTTTCTCAGGAGGTTCCTCAGGTGTGAAGAGGATTCTCTGGAGGTTTCTCAGGAGGTTCCTCAGGTGTGAAGAGGATTCTCTGGAGGTTTCTCAGGACGTTTGAGGAGGATTCTCGGGTGCAAAGCGGATTCTCAGGAGGTTTCTCAGGTGTGAATAGGATTCCCTGGTGGTTTCTCACGAGGTTTCTCAGTTGTGGAGAGGTTCTCAGGAGGATCCTGGGGTTGTGGCTCGTAGTTCAAGGCCACTGGTCCCTGCTTGTACCTAGTCACTTGTGTAGCAATACCCTTCCCAGGGGGCGTGGTCGTGGTAGTAGATCACACCATCATTGATGAGCAGGGGTGGTAGTGGATCACACTATGGGTAGAGGACAGGCCATCCTGATGCCCGAAGCGTTGGAGATCAATGCTCGTGTACCTTAGCAATGTGAGCTAGATGGAAACAAGGGCTGGGCGCATTTAGGAAGGAGGTGGTTTCTTCTGTTTCTTGCATCCTGTGCATTTTTCCCCCTGATCATGCGTAGATCGTTCCCTTGCCTGTGTTCCGAGGCCGTGTGCCGGTTGGGCGTTGCATGGTGTTTGTCCTTGATGGTGGGTTTGGTGGTTGATCCTGAGCCTGCCCTACCTGTGCGCATGGCGGCGCGCAGCCTGCCTGTGCATGCGCGCATGGCCGCATGGCGCCGTGCATGGGGCTGCGCGCGGCAGGTCATGGGCACTGCATGTAGCAGGTATAGCCATCGTGTGCGCGGTGCAATTGTGTCCTTGTTTGCATCTACCATTCAGCCATGGGTGGTACTGGCCTGGGGGTGCCGCCCGTGTGGGTATTTCCTGATTGATGCCCTCGGCCGTGGTGTGTCACTCTCATCACTCGGCCGTGGGCCCCTCAGTTGCATTTCCACGCGCATGCGATCATCATCTTGACTTGACGTCCTGCTTAATCTGGCGGACAAGACCCGGCGGTGGGGCGGCAGCTGCTCGGCAGCTGCGCTGCCACCCCCAAACCCTAAACCCTCCCGCCCCGGGAGCGTGGGCCGTTCAACTTCTGGTGCGCGTGGGCCGTTCAACTTCCGGTGCACACGCGTGCACGTGTGCCGTTCGGATCCGGGGTACTCGTGTTTGTGGACGTGTTATGTGGCTTCAGCTATAAAGTGTGGTGGTCTGCCTTTTGTAACACCAAACATGGCCTGGCGGGAGCACGTACTCTGCAGCTTGACCCCTGAACAAAGCTCGTACGCAAAACCCTAATCCCTCAACAGAGCTCCAAGTCGTGCGCAAAACCCTGAACGCAGCTTGTGCCCTTAGTCCTGGGATGCGTGCTCCGGTGACTTAAGCACAGCTGAAGTTGCAGGCAACATCTGCAGGGGGAAACACGACATAGAACGGCAGCGGCGTGTCACAGCTTCCAGCTGCTTGTCGAGTTCATTCCGAGCCTGATATAAGGAGGCCATAAATAAGGAAGCAGGTGGAACCACGACACTGCATGACAGGTGCTTTCAGGGTGAGCGTGAAAGGAGCTGCAACACAGTAGAGCAACCGCCCACCAGCAGCCACTGCAACACAGTAGAGCAACCGCCCAACTAACAGGACAGAACAGCACGCTAGGGTTCAGAGGTTTTTGGGGTTGAAGGTTGACTTGGGGGTAGGGTTTAAAGGTTTTCAGGGTTTGGGCACAACTTGAGCAGAGCAGAGGGGCATAGAGGGACGCAAGGGAGCAATCTGAACAGCGCAGCCTGTCTGCTGTTGATTGCCACCTTCTAGGTTTAGGGCTTAGAAGTACTTGACTGGCTTCCAGTGTAACAACATACACAGCGTAGAGCACAGCAGAGAAAGTCAGTCCCTGCCACTATTCAACTGCGAACAGAGCGCGCCACTACTCCCCATCTCCTGGTCACCTCCTTTGGCTGCCGTGCGTACTGCCTGCACAGTACTGCCATGATGTACTGCTGTACTGTATGTACTGCAGCAGCGCGCGCTGTACGTACGGTGGCGGTTGCTTGGCACGGGTGCTGAGCTGTCAGCAGTCAATGAACCTATCGCCATCCCAGGCCATCAACCCTGATGGACCTTACAGCAAGAACCTTACAGCAAGGACCTTACAGCAAGAACCCCTGGCTGGGCCCTGAGCATCAGCAGCAAAACCTATATAGAACTGCAAGCCCCCAAAGGGCCCAAACCCCCGAGTGTCCCTACAGCAGCATCCAGAGTCGAACATCAACCATGCTGCTGCGAACCTGAACTGCAAGCCCACACAGCAACACAGCAACAAAGCCAACAGGAGCGAACACACAAACTCTGTGCGCCCTGTGGTTGTTTTCTGCAGACATGCCTCCTCCAGTGAGTATGCACACCACCCGCCTTGCCTTTCCTCGCGTCTCCTCCCTTCCTCTGGTCGTGCTTGCTTGCTTCCTCTTACTTGTCGTGCTTCTTCCATGCCTCGTTTGTTTAGCCTCTTTTTCTTAGGGTTGAGGGCCCTAAACCCTAAACCCTTTAATAACCTGATCCAGGTCTCACTTGTCACGTGAGGTGGGGTAGGTGGACCCATCACCCCCCAAAACATCTATGCGATGAGTGCCAACGGGTATCAATACAGCTCCGAGTGTTTCTTCCTTTCATCTGATCCGGTCCCCACCTCTCTCATGTGATGGGGTGGAACGACATTCCCGAAACACGCGATCCCAGAACACAGCGTTTTAAATACATGCGATGGCTATTGCCAAAACACGCGATTGCTACTGCCAAAACACGCGATGACTGCCAGTAGGTATGTATACAGTGTGCACTGTGCAGCCACCACATGCATGGACCTTTGACACCCGCATGCCATGCCTCAACATAAGTATGTACGGCTTCAATGCACGTACGGCTTCAGTGCACAACCAGCAGTCCATCCACATGAGACATGACCGACCTTTGCTTTGTACGACCTTCTTGTACGTCTGCTTCCCATGGGTCGTTCCACGTATCCTTGCACGTCTGGTGCCCGTGATTCTTCCACGACACATGCAGTGGATGGAAACAACCCACATGCCCAGAAGGCCTTCACTACTGGCGCCTGAGGCTGAATGGAACAACAACAACTTGTACGTATGTTTGGTGCCCGTGGGTCATTCCACGTATCCTTGTACGTCTGGTGCCCGTAATGCTTCCACGCATTCTTCAGTGAGCACACCATCACTGGTCCATTGCACCATCTATTCAGGGAAAGTCATTCAGGGAACAACTCTCTACCAAGGGGGGGAGTCCTTATTTACTAAGAGGGACTGCAGAGTGCAGAGAGTACGTGTTGATTCAGGGGGACTGCAGAGATCACACACCAGGACATAACCCTGCACCCCTCTGCCCTGTTCTTTGTTGCTTGGCGGTGCGGGAGGTACCCACTCCTCCCTTTCCCTCACACGCTCACAGTGTAACGACCTTCATGCATTCCATGTCCCTCCAGTGTAACAATCTTGATTCATTCCCTGTCCCTCCACTGTAACGACCCCCATTCATTCCCTTTCCCTCCAGTGTAACGATCTTCATTCATTTCCATGTCCCTCCAGTGTAACGACCTCCATTCATTCCCTTCCCCTCCAGTGTAACGACCTCCATTCATCCCCTTTTCAACAACCTTAATAGTAACATTATTAACACGAAACGACCTTCGTTCATTCCTTAAACGCTGCACTGCGCGGCCTTCTTGGGGTCCCAACCTTGATAGCAATGATAACAATAGTAATAACAACATGTAACGACCTTCATTCACTCATTAAACGCTGCACTGTGCACTCTTTTTGGGGTCCCAGCAGAAGCTGGACGCAGTAGCCAGGGCACCTTTGGGGTCCTGTGTGAAGCTGGTCACCGACACTGCGCCCAGGGACACGACCTGCGGTGAGTGCGGCACGTGGGGTTGGCCAAAAACGTAGTAGTACTAATAATAATAATAATAATAATAATAATAATAATAATAATAATAATAATAATAATAATAATAATAATAATAATAATAATAATAATAATAATAATAAT
>QAXD01000218.1:183924-199528 GCA_004335575.1 Haematococcus sp. NG2 | reverse complement strand
CGGCACAGATGCAGTACGGATGCAGTACAGGTGCAGTATGGGTGCAATACAGTTGTGGCACAGGTGCAGTACAGGTGCGGCACAAATGCAGTACGGATGCAGTACAGGTGCAGTATGGGTGCAGTACAGTTGTGGCACAGGTGCAGTACAGTTGCAGTACAGTTGCGGCACAAATGCAGTACAGGTGCAGTATGGGTGCAATACAGTTGTGGCACAGGTGCAGTACAGATGCAGTACAATTGCGGTAATGATGCAGTACGGATGCAGTACATGTACATGACAGTTGCAGTACAGGTGCGGCACAGATGCAGTACATGTACAGGACAGGTGCAGCACAGATGCAGTGTCAATACAGAACAGGCGCGGGCAGAAGCAGGACAGGTAGAGCACAGAGCAGCAGCACAGCTGCACTGCTGCACACTGTCGCTGCGCTGTTGTCGCTTAGCCACCTTAAAGGTGCGTGACAAGCTGATAACCCACCCACAGCTGCAGCTGCCACATTCCTGTCTACAACTGCCATAGAATAGGAACAGCTTGAGCTGCACCTCCTGCAGAACAGAACAGCCTTCTGCACCTGCTGTAGAAAAGCGTTCTGCTCATGCTGTAGACAAAAAGCAGCAGCAGCTGCTGCTGCTCCTGTGGGTTCACCTGCTGTAGACAAGAAGCAGCTGCTGCTGCTCCTGTGGGTTCACCTCTGCCGCTGCCTTCAGCATCCCAGGCGCACGCTGCTGCTCCTCATCTCAGACCAAATCTTTACGTTTTTTCCCCTTCTGCAGGCCTTGGCGCCTGACCGGGTGTACCGGCCCTCCATGACATCCGCCCACACCTCGCAGACCCTGATCCCTAAAACCCTAAACCCCAGAACCCTGAGCCCCTCACGCGCCCACCCACCTTTGCAGTTGGGGTGTGTGGTGTTGGCTGTGACGTACAGCAGCAGGTCAGTGTTGGGGCTCCCGGGGCCCTTCCCTGCAATGTATTCTGTGTCCACGAGGGCGGGGGAGCACCACGTGAGGCCTGGCCTGACCTGCAACGGCCCCGTCATTGGCTGTTTGACCTGCGGGTGGGAGGTGTGAGGCAGCACAGCCCAGCCGTGAGTGTGAGGTGTGATGTGTGAGGCAGCACAGCCCATGCCGATGGGATGCTAGATGCTCTAAGGCACGCAATGGAGCGCGCAATGCTGATCAGCCCGGGACTGGCTGAAGGCTCGTGTAACATGAACATGAACATGAACAGCCCATCCGTGGGTGTAAGATGTGAGGTGTCAGGTGTGAGGTGTGAGGTGTGGTGCAGCGAATGTTTAGTCTGCTCTTCCTCATCGGCGAGAGGGAGGTGTGAGGAGGTGCAGCCCCGCAGCGGGGTCGAGCGGTGAAGTGAACTTTACCGTGCTCGCATCATGCCTCCCAATCGCCTACACCCTAAACTCTAAACCCCTGCACCCTGAATCCTTCCCATTGCCCCATGCACTGGATGCAACCGCACTTGGCTGCAACCTGCTGGTCGCGTGTCACTGTGCAGAGCAGGGAGGGTGACATGCTCAAATACCCTGCTGAACCTGTTGCTGCATCCTCAACTGCGACCCTCTGACACGACTGGCTGCTACAAACCCATGTGGCCCCATGTGCCCCTCCGTGCAACCCTCCATGAATCCCCAACCCAGAGACCCATTTGATCTCCTGCTGTGCCCCATGTGATCACCCACCCACGTGCACGTAGTCACCCGCCCATGCACACAGCTGCACACCTGCACAAACTTCTGGATCACATGCACCGCAGTGTGCATGCACACAGCTACACACCTGCACAAACTTCTGCATCACATGCACCGCGGTGTGCATGCACACAGCTACACACCTGCACAAACTTCTGGATGACGTGCACCGCGGTGTGCACGGCGCGCGCGGCAGCCGCCCGGTACGCCTGAGGCAGCTCACTCTTCCCCCACTGCAGCTCTGTCTTGATGCGTATCGTTGCCGGGCCCAGCGGCAGCGCGCCCGTACCGCTGCTGCCGCTACTGCTGCTGCTACTACTGCTGCTGCTGCTGCTGCTGCTGTCGGTGCTTGCAAGGTGGCGGCGGGCCTGCAGCAGGTGCTGAGGCAGCGTGCGCACATACTGCCTGAAGTCCTCCAGGTAGCCTTCTTGCAGGTGGGCCACGTTGGCAAAGCCACAAGAGCGGCCGCTGTGGTGATGGTGCCCTGCATGCCCACCATGCTGGCGCTGGTGCCCATGTGCCTTGTCTGACATGTGTGCCTGTGACACCCGGCGCCCGGCGCCGCTGTGATGTTCCATCATGTGGCGGTGCAGGTTGTGACTGCCCCCCGCCGACCACGCACACAGCGCTGCGTGCCACAGCGCAAGTCAATTATAATCGGGACGAGGGTGTGCAAGCAACCATACCGCCCAACGTGTGCAACTCCCTGTGACACGCCTGCCTAAACCCGTTCTCCTTCCTCTTGCGTTATAGTGCCAGCTTGTGGCATAGGCACTAACCCCCCGCACCGGCAAACAGAGTACAAGCGTCTTTATGGCCCGTGCAACTCCCAAGCCCCTGCCAGAGCCCTCCTACTGGCACTGACGGGCAATGCAACAGACATTTCACGGCCCAATTACCGGACAGCAGTAGGGGCAGCCACACCGCCCACACGCCCCTAAGCCTCATAGCTGGCTCCGGTCGCTGTTGATGCGCATGTCTCTCCTGAGACCTCCTCAGCCCACACAAACTTGCATATTTTCACGATGAATGGCTCATGTTTTATTGCTTTTTACCGTTGCATCCCCTTGGTGCTGGCTTGCACCTGCATCACCCATCATTGGCTGTGACATACAAGCCGTGAACATGTGCCTGACGGCCCCAGGAGTTGCAAGGAGGCTGGCAGTGACGGTATTTAGATCATCGGCAGCCGATCCAGGGTGCCATCGCGATGAGCAACCTGCAACAGCCAGTGTCACGTTTGACACGTAGCAACAGCCCGTGGCGCATCGCAGCTCAGGCACAGGGCTGCCAGTATGCGTCCATGGCCGCGTGGGCGCTTGTGTCATTTGGTGCGACCTTCAGCTAGCTGTCAAACATGCAGCAATACAGTAGTGCATTATCAGCTTTTGTGTACAGCAGCAGCTTGTGTGCCCATGCATGGTGCCTTCAGATGAAGCCCACAGTAAGGTGCTTGAGATGTTGTGCTGCCGCCAAGCATGCCGCAGCACATCTGCCAGCTGAGCAGGTCAGTGCGTCTGCACTGTGAAATAAAGCCGCAACGAACGAGCAGGAGCAGGCATCGCGAACCTGTCATGTATCACTAGCACAGCCCATCACTGGACAGCAAGCCTGCGACCGCTTCGTGGCTTTGTTGCTGCTCATCTGCTGCAAGCCAGCATGCACCACAGGCAGGTGCACAGCCCAAGTCGTGCTGTGGCTGTCATCAAAGACTGTCAGACGGCGCGCATCGGCAGCGAGTCAGGCTGGCTGACACGGGTGATGCTGGACGTCACACAACCAGGCCGGAAACACTCACACTGCACAGCTGGGTGCAGCTGCAGATGCAGCACGCTTGGTGCAGCACACCCACACCTTGCACCTGCATGTTCAGCTGGCTCAAAGTGAACTGCGGTGTGACAGGTCCTGATCAGCTGCCACACCAGCGGCAGGGTTGCTGCAGCTGTCACACCAGGATGGCTGCAGCCATTCCATTGAAATGTTGATACCACACCAGAAATGCTGCTGATACCACACCAGCTATTACTCCAGAACTGCTGTAGCTGTCACAGTGGCAGTCTGAACCGAGCGTGCGTGCACATGCCATGCCTCCCACGTTCCGGCCATCCAACTACACACATCAGCCGCACGAATATCGAGCCAAGACATGAGATCCTTGGATGTTTGGCTTATGACTGTCAGGCTCCGGCATGCAGAAACATCTGTGAAACGCCGTGTTATTATTATTATTATTACATGAGATCCTTGACACCAAAAGATCCATTATGTTTCACAGTCACGCGCGCGCACTGTGTCCCAACACAGCACATCAGACGCCCCTGCTGCGCCTGTCGCCGACTGCGTGAACAGAATGTGCTTGAAAGCCCCGGTGAAGGTGATCGCCAAGTTGTAGGACAGGGGGGCCGCTGCAGCAGCTGCTGTACTGGTGTGGGTGATGGTGCGAATGCGTGCGGTCCTGCACGAAACACAGCATTCCAGTGGCACACCAAGGCTATTTTGTCTCTGCCAGCTTTTGTACGTTTGTGTACAGTACGAGAATGGACATCTGGGTGTCAGTATAGATGGCAGCTAAATGAGCATGTGAAGCAAGGGCCAAGAGCCTCTGCATGGGTCCTGCAAGCAAGTGTGCATGCTGCGTGGGGTTCATGCACGCATGCACGTTTGATGAAAAGGCATGCCATGTAGCAACTGCATGCAGCATGGCTGCAACAACGCAGCAATACGGTATAGGATCACCACAGCCAGCTGCGTATTATGATAACCGTCTGACTGCCTGCACGCGTGCGGTGCACGACATGTTATGTCTGCCATCCGCGCGAGCCCACATGCTGTGCACAGCAGCAGTGCTCGTTTTGCCATACGGTATCTCCACCATAGCTGAGCACACATCATGTGTCGCGAGCTGGCAGCACTGCAGTACAGGCAGTACCAACCTGAGGGAGTAGAGTGAGCTCAGTGAGAAGCCGGCATCAGTGGCCTTTCCCTCAAACACCACCACCTTGTCATACTCCCGGCCAGCCAGCATGCCTCGCCACAGCTGTTGGGGCGCACAGGGCAGGTGCACACAAGGTTCAGCAGTGGCAGTTCCAGCACACAGGTTCAGTCCCAGGCCAGGTCATTATTATTATTACCTGTGTTGGCAACAGGCTGTTGGCAGTGGTGAGGTTGAGAGCAGGGAAGTACGCCGTGTCTGTCACAGCCGTGATGGTCTCCCAGCCGCCTGCAGCAGTACCAATACGTGGCTCCTTTGTTCGCTGCCAGACGCTGGCCAACAGCTGACAGCTGTGCTGCACCGCATTTGCTTTTGTTATGCCACAGGATGCAGGCAGAAGCATCTGTGAAACGCCGTGTTCTCAACTACGATATCATGAATTAAATACTTATGTCACAGGATGCTGTGCAGCGACGTCGCTGTATGTGATGGAGCTGGTGGGAGTCATGGGACCACAACACACACGCTTTGCCCATGCACCAAGCGAGACTATGTCCACTGTGAGATGTGTCATGCATACAGCGACCATGTGGGCATCGATGCAGTGTGTACGTGCTGTATGTCGCATGGAACGTGCATATGGATGGCAAGGTCAGCCGGCCACGTGCAGGTAGCAGCACGGCTGCACTGACCATACATGGGCAATAATAAGAGTGATAATAACACGGCGAGTAACACATGGGCAAGCAGCACTGTCATCAATGACTCACTGCTACTGCTGCTACTGCTACTCATGTCGTCGTTGGCACTGTCACTCCTGGTACCAGAGCTGGATGTAGTGCTGTTGCCATGTGTCGTTGTATCAGATGGCCAGGCCATGTGATTTGTCAGGTGCGGGCCTTCCGCCACTGCAAAGCACACACGTTGATGGGAAACGCCACACGCCCCCAGGTGCTTGCTTGTGAAGGATTTCGTCCTTGATGTCAGGCATACATGAGGTACCCATCGTCTGTCTGCGTGGGCGCTCCTCAAAAACTGACGCCCTCAAACCAGGACGCCCCCCATTCCACCGACTGATGCTCTAGCAGTTGCAAGGCACATGTATGCCTGAAGCAAACTGCGATGCGCTGCTCAGCTCCTGGTGCGTGCGGTACGCATGCTGCTTGTCGGCATGCAGTCCTAAGTGCATGCTCCATGCAAGCATGCCACCCAGCCCCGCACCAAGCGTCCACGAGGCGACCAAGAAAACATTGGCAGGCAGGACTCGGAAGGAGTTGTACGCTGCTTCGTCACCGCATAAGGGCGGTACCCCTCCTGGCGGAACGATTTTCGTGTCATTGGAACAAAATGCTATGTACGTCTGACCATTGATACGGCTGCCCATGAGCATCGTAAGAACGAGCAGAAGCAGTAGGGCAGGCCCCATATCAGCTCTGTTCCAGGTCGGTTTTCGTGGTGACAGCGTGCTTTCGGATATGTTGCATGATGCAGCAGGGCATGCGTCGCGTCATGGTCGTCTGTACGCTTGTTTCTTGGTGTACTGCGCCATGTGAATGTGACCACTCAACATGCACACATGGCTCTTCCATTGTGATTTGTTACATCAACACACTGTTCTGCATTCAATCTCATTCATTTATCATAAAGCCAGGAGGTGGACAGGCCGTGGGTCTGCTAGATCTGCCCTCACTTGCGTTAAATTGCAACTTCAGCCACATGGGCCACCAAATGTGGCATGCTGGCGCCTGCCTGCAGGCAGCGCTGCAGCAACTGAGCTGAGGGATGAGTGAGACTTGGGATGCACATCCATCCACTGTGCCTGTGCACACCCCTGCTGTGCTTGCAGTTGCATGACGATGACAACTAAAGCCACAGTATGGCGAACCGCCATACGCCCAGCGTTCCCTTCAATCCATAGCCTGCGCATGCACCTGACCACCATCAGCATTGAGCTGCTGGCCAGCGTTTGCGATCACTGCGATCAGTGCACAATCCAGGAGCGGCTGGAGCTGATGTATGTCCAGTATGTGTCAAAGGTTGCCTCTTGCCTGTGCTGGCACAAATGCAGGCTCATGGTTCGTCAGAGATAGGCAGTCAAACAGGCCGCCGACCTGGCGGACACTGCTGGCTCGGATGGTGATGCTGCAGCTGAAGATATGCGAACAGCAACAGCAGCAACCACAACCTCTGAGCCGATCATGTCAGATCTGCAAGGCATTGGGGCCGTACTTGACCAGCCTGACAGCCATCAAGATGGGTGCGATGACTGTAGATGTACCATTGCTAATGCAAGCTGCTGCTGCAGATCTGCAGGACCCTGCCATCTATCCTACCACACATCACCAACATCCATGTTGCAGACTGGCAAGACATCCCAGTACTGACCGCATTGGCACGCCTGCAGCCGCCATCCGTGCGCAAGGTGGTGCTGCGATCTGCAACAGTGATCTTGCACACAGGCGCAGCAGCCACACAGCAGGAGGTCAGCGCAACGTGTGAGAAGCTGGCACAATATGCTTGCGTTGACCTGTCCAAGTTCCAGCTTGTTTGCAGGTTGGGCGGTGATCTGGCTCAGAGGAAGGAGGCAGCTGCCCGGTCTTCCCCCACAGCAACAGCTGCGGTCCTTGCAGTGATCCATGCGTGGGCTTGCACCACTGTTGCCACACGCGCAGCAGCCAGGGGGTGCAGCGGGCGGGGTTGGAGCTAGATCTACCAGAGGCGATCTACCAGATCTCAACATCCAGGCTGGCACAGCACTGGTGGAGGCAGTTGCCGGGGCCCTGGGTCCAGCCATCTCAGGTCACAGACACAGATTCTCCAGGTCCTGCGATCCAGGAGCACCAGGGCATTCAGGCATCAATCTTCTATGTGCTGCGCGCATTGCTGCAGCTGCGTGTGCTGGAGCTGCGCAACATGCGGTCCATGGAGGGAGACATCCACGACTTGCTGTGCGCTGCAGTTGCTGTGGTGCCATGGGGCGCGTGTGTTTGTGTCCCGTGCTTTGCTTGGTATGAGGGCCGTGAGGCAGCAGCAAGGTGTGCGCTGAGATCACTGCAACTGCCACCTAAAGGTGTCATGCCTGGTGGACCATAGCGAGCTGTGGAATTGCTCTCTCATCAGGTTGGCAGTTTGCTGTTTGCAGCACTGGTAGTGGACTCCATGCACGATACGATACGGACCACCTTTGCCGCCGCTGCATGTCTCATGAATGCAGTGTTTTGTCCTTTGTCGGCAACAGGATTGACGGAAGCATGCAAAGCAGCAAGATTGTCAGTGCACATGGTAACACCTTTGGAGGTGTGTGCTTTGCCTGTGTGCTTAGCATGCTCAGCACACCATCCGGCAGCATGTGCAAGCTGCATATCATGTCATGAATCGACACACGCAACACGGCAAAACGTCAGTTGGCGCTGAACTGTCCGTGATCTATGCGCGGATGCCAGCATGTTTCACCCCGGCTCCAGGGCCCCACTCAATGCCGGTGCTACTGCTGCCAGCCGGAGCTTGCACGCGGCTCCGGTGCACACGCTACTCTTTCTGCGCATAATACATTAACAGACTACATAATACAAGGCTTCAGTTAGATTTGTGGCGGAAAGGTTGACCATGCATCACCATGTTGCACGTCTGTGTGCCCTGCTCCTCTCGATCCACACCATTGAAGCAGCGCAGTTTGCATACGTTGGATTTTGTGCCGAAGACGCGCGCCTGCTGCCACTGGGATTCCAAGCATCCTTCTGCACCGGCAACCTCGCCTCCAGCAGCACGCTGCGCATTGTTCCTCCAGCAGTGTTCGCCCTCAGCACGTGGTCCATTGGTGCGCAGATTGCGCAGCCCCTGTCCAGGGTTGTTTGCATGTCATGTGCAAGCACAGCCGTGGACACATCATGTGGGAACTAGCTACCAGCTGCCCCAATGAACATGCTCTCGATTGTTCCATGGGTGCAGAGGCGGATGGTCCATCCATCGGCACAGCCCAGCAGGCTCTCCCAGTCAGCATGGGCAGTGGCAGTGGTGAGAATCATGAGATCCATGAGCCACGGCATGCAGCACAGTCTGTCGGCATATGCAGCAGCCATGCAGAGCCTGCTGTGCGGCTCTGAACATGCATTGCTCCGCTTGCTTACCCCAAATGTACACGTGACATCAAGGACCTGGTGCAGCAGTCCAACATTCACCACAGCCACTGCACCAACTGTGCAGATCCATACCTTAACCCACAGCAGTAGTGCACAGCACGCAGTGCAGCATGCTCAGGTCCCAACCCTGCCTCAGTACCCATGCATCACAGTATGGCGAACCATGCAACTCCCCGCTGCACCACACAACGCACGCATGCGGGCACCGGCAGCTGCCCACACCTCTGTATTGCCGCTGTTGCACTGCTGTACTGCCGCACTTCTGTACTGCTACGTACTGCTGCACCGCTGTTCTGCTGTACTGCCACACTTCTGTACTGCTATGTACTGCTGCACCGCTGTACTGCTGTACTGCCATACTTCTGTACTACTACGTACTGTGGTGCTGCTGTACTGCTGTACTGCCGCACTGCTGTACTGCTGTACTGCACACAGGTGGGGGCCACACCCCTCCAGGGCCACAGGGCACCACCCGTGCGGCCAACCTGTCCATAGCTGCTGTGTCGCTCCCGCGCCAGGTGCGTGCTGGGGTAGATGTAAGCTGTGGTATGCCGCTGTACAGTTATGGTCTGAACAGTATCTCATGCCACAGTACTGGCCTAGTTGCCTTGCAGCTTGTGCATTTCTTGAGCACGGCCAACCTGCGCATGCACGGCATGTGCAAGCGGGGATAGAACACCAATGAAACTGCAGTGGCAGCAGTGCCATGCCTGATCTTGCGCCTTCCATAACTCCAGCAGTGCCGTCTCATGCTGGCAATACCGCTGAATGTTGTGATGTTGCCCCATGCTTTGGCAATTGTGCGCAGTTGTACTTCGGTGCACTGTCGGGAGGAGTGTACAGCCGTGTGATTGTACTGGAGGGGCGGTTCAATGAACAGGGCCTGGTCATAGACACCATTTTCTCACTGGGGTGAGCTCATAATTACTAATAACACGGCGTTTCACAGATTGGGTGAGTTAGTTGGCCCAAGATTAACCAACCACGTGAAGCAGCGGACCACCAAACCCTCTTTACCACATCGGTCCCTGACAGCTGGCGCACACTACTGATGACTGACTGGCTGACTGACGAACTGGCAGACTGACTGGAAGTACTGCACAGTACTGTACTGCGCTCTACTCTGTTGCTCTGTGCTGTATTGTGCTGTCCTGTCTGACTACAAGCACTGTGCTGTGCTGCGCTTTGCTGGTCTATTGACTGGCTGATGGCCGGCCAAACGACTAACTGACCGTCAGACTGACTGGCGGGCTGTGTGACTGACCGACTGACTGCCTGCAGCACCGCGCGCATCACGGCCATCGCCCACACATTCATCGGCGCCTCCTCCGACACGCCCACCCACGCACTGTCCATCCGTTTCACTGGCACCTTCCAGTATGTTGTGTTCACACAGCAGCGGCCCACAGGCCAGCCAGGCCCTGGGGAGCAGCTGTGCTGGGACATGGCACAGGGTGCTGAGACAGCATGCTGAGGGCTTTGAGGGTTAGGGTCTGTGGGGTGCTGGCTTGTTGGGGTTGGGGGCCTGGGTTTAGGGTCTAGGGGCTGGGGTTCAGGGTTTGGGGGCTTGGGTGTTGGGTCCAGGGTTTGCGTTTTGGATGTAGCGTGTACTGTGTACGTAGGCATACACACAATCACAAGCGGCATGTGTGCGCTTCATCAGGTGCTGAGCAGCTGGGACTCTATTAATAATAATAACACGGCTGAGACTCTGCCAGTGCATTATTCATTTAGGTATGGTTGGGCGGTGTGAGCAGTGTGACGAGTATGGTGTGCTGGTGGCTGCTGCCCCTCATCCACTGTGGCCTGGCTTCTGTTACTCATCACGCAGTTAGTGTTGACACATCATGTGTTTCCACCATACGCTTGATTCCACTTCAGTGTCTCGTATACTTGAGAGCATTCACTATAATGGTACACATGAACTCTGGTCACAGCACTCTTGCACGCCCCCTCCAGAGAACACCTCATCCTATGGAACCCATGCCACGGCACCATGGCACATGAGACATGACAAGGGCACGCACAGCGTGCGCACAACGCCGCCCTTCGACAGTTGGTGCACTCAAAAAAGGCCGGGAAACCAGCTGCACCACAGCGGACATGCTGCCAGTGGCATGCATCATGTGCTGAGGTCAGCACTGGAGCGTGGACCTCAGAAGCCGATGTAATCGGTGATGGGCAGGCGTGTGACATCCAGCCTGTTGTATGTGTCCTCACTCAGGTACTTGTGCCCCACAGACACGTAGAAGAGGAACCAGGGCAGGAAGATGGCTGAGCACACGGTGAAGCACACGGCCGAGCGCCTGGCATCTGCATATGAGTAATGTCATGTCAACACGAACGTGGTGGTTTGGTGTGAACGTTTGGTATAAACGTGGTGGTTTGGTATGAACGTTTGGTATGAACGTGGTGGTTCGGTACGCTTCAAGGTTGGGCACTTTGCACGGCGTGCGATCATTGCTGAGGCAGTACAAGGCGTGAGGCATTGCTGGGCAACCCCATCATGGGGCTAGCTATCATGGGGCAAGCTCCCAGCAGCACCAACATCTGCCCCATGCAGCGACTGCGACTGACTGGCCGACTTGAGGCTGACAGGCAACGATCCAGTGCGCACACCCTAGAGCTCCACACACCGGTATCATGCTTTCAAGCAGGTACCAAACAAGTGCCCATGCATCGTGCGTGTCGTGCAGCATGTGTGCAGGCAGCTGTGTAATCAGCCCATGCGCGCATGCAGGCTGTGCATGCACGATTGCGCTGCACTGTCTCCAGGGTCACATCATACTACATGCAACCTTGCATGCTGCATGCTGTGCTTTGCCATGGTTGCAAGGACTCACATTTGGACACTACGGGGTCCCGTGGCGAGATGAAGTCTGGCCAGAACAGCCACACGTTGGTGAACCAGCACAGCGGCAAGCACAAGAACCCGCACCAGAACACTGCGGGAAGCCCAGGAGCCAGCGCGTCAATAACTCAGAGGTAAAGGAGAGACGCTACACCCCTGCCAATGCTGCAGCGCTTACAGACGGCAGCTTGCTTCCTGGCTCTCTGAACGGTCAGCACCTCCCCGTCCACTGTAGCGACGGTGCCTTGGTCCATGTTGTTTGGGCTCTAATACTATTTTGCCGTGCGCATCTTTCCTCTGCCACTATGATATTGTGGCAGGTCTGGCTATGGGGCAGGAAGCTTCAAAGCGTAGCGTGCATCAGTTCTTCTTATGATCTGTCCTTCGTCGACGAACCTTGCTACTGTCCAGCTACCCCAGGTAACAGAGTGACAGTCGAACACGATATCATGCCAGCTGCAGCTGGCCACCTGATAGCTGCCCTCGCGCCATCTCTCACATTGCACGGCCTGCCTTCCCTCCTCAGACCCTGTGCACGCCACATCACATGGCCTGCCCTCCCTCCTCTACCCTTCTTAGACACCTTCTTTAGACACCTCTCGCTGCGCTATCACCCTCAACAGCTCAGCAGCAGACAGGCCAGGTGGCAGCGGCATGCCAGCCAGCGAGGACGGGTGCCTGCCATCACCGCCACTGCCAGCATGCGCAGCACACACCAGAAGTGGAACAAGGGACAGGGGCAGGGGCTGAGGCGCCCCATCCGCCTGCACCACTGGCTGGCTGAAGAGCTCTTGGGCTGCTGCGCACACAATGCCTGGGAGGCTGCCAGTGCCTGTCATGTGTGCCTCTGTCGCTCTCGGCAAGGTTGCTGGTGCCGGCCGGTCTTGCACAAACACTGTGGGGCCAGCAGCAGCCGCCACACCAGCCCACATGCCCTCTTGACACGAGTCCCTCAACCGTGCCAGCTGGCTGTCTAGCACACCAGCTGCCACCAGCTGCCCAGTCAGACCACGCACAATGGGGGCCAGGGGCGGGGGTGGGCTGAGCAGTAGCGGCAGTAGCGCCCCGTGCGCCACGTCAGCAACTGCCTGCAGAACCCAACGGACCAGCCCCCCGTGACCGGGAGTGAGGCTGCTGGAGGGGTTGCCTGCTGTGGCCCCCCTGGCCTCTGGGCCCATCTTGTGCGTACTGTACTGCTGTACTGCTGTACTGCCGCCGACAGATGCAGGGGCAGCAGCAGGTAAAAGGAACAGGCGCAGCAGTAGCAGGTCAGGCAGTAGCAGCAGCACCAGCGTTGCTGCATCAACCCCACCCCCACCCACTACCCCACTCGGGCCACCCGCTGCATAGCTCCCAACACCCAGCTGCTTCGTACCCCTGGTCCCTCCAGCTGCCGCCACTGCAGCGGCAGCAGGCGCCGCCTGCACGGCAGTAGCAGCAGCAGCCCCGGCAGTAGCAGCAGCAGCAGCAGCAGCAGCCCCCAGCCTGTTCAGGCACGCCTCCAGCAGCTCCCGCGCCCATGGGCCGCCGTCCAACATGTGGCGTCCTAAACAGGAACCTGTACCGCCGGATACCGCGGGGTGCCCATGGCCGCCGCGGCTGCTGTACGCCCGGTTGTCACAGCCGCTGCTGCTGGGTGTGTCACAGCCCTGTAACCGCAGCTGCAGTGCACACAGCCCCAGGACCCCTGCGGTCCTGTGGGTGCAGGAGCAATGGCCAAGTTCACCCAGGAGTTAGGAAGTACAGATCTGTAGAAATATATGATAGATGGGACTGAGCCACGGGGCAGGATGGCATGATGAGACCAACAGTTGTTTAGTCAGGGCGCACGCAACAAAGCATGTTGCAGGTGTGATAGTACCAGACATCTGAGCAGATGACAGCACGCGGCACAGCACACGTGGCACAGACACCAAGCAACAGGCTGCTGCACAGTGATGGGCGCTACAGCATGCACAAGCCCAGCCACTAGCTGCTGTGCTGCTACTGCTACTGCTGCTGCTGCTGCTGCTGCTGCTGCTGCTACTGCTACTGCTACTGCTGCTACTGCTGCTGAACTGCTACTGCTGCTACTGCTGCTGAACCTGCTGCTACTGCTGCTACTGCTGGCCACGCACCTGCTCTGCACCTCCTCCCGCGCCGCGCTATTCTCCAGCACCAGCTCCAGAACAGGCAACCAGGGGGGCACCTCTTCAGGCACAGCTGTTGCCTGTTCTGGCATCTTCGAGCCGCTCCCCACATGGCAGGCGCCGTGCGGGGCGTGGGGATGAGTTGGCTGCCCCACAGCCACAGCCGCCGTTGCTTGATAAGGCAACGCGGCCACACCCATGGCCCACGCCGCGTAAATGGCAGTGGCCTGAGCAGGCTGCGACGCTGGCGTCACAGCGGCCAGAGCCGCCAGTTGCTCCACAACAGGCAACCCCGAGCCTGTTGAGGCCGCTGCTGGGGCCTGCCGGGAGGCGTTGCCTGCGCCGCCTAAACTGGCTGGTACGGGCCCTGTGCCTGGGTCAGTGTAGCTTGATCTGGCAAGGCCCCATGTGCCTGGGGCCCACACCCCATGCAGCTCCCCCACCGCCCCAATGGCTGCCAGCTGCAGTGCTGCTGCCAGGACCTGTGCCGGGGTGCTGCATGCCTGTGCTGCATGGCTGGGGGGTATCAGGCCTGCCGCGGCTGGTGTGCTGATCAGCTCAGTCGGTGCTGCCCCCTCACCCCCCATCACACCAACCCCACCCTCCCTCTCACTCTTGCACACGAGTGACCCCCTCTCACTCCTGCTAACGAGTGAGAGGCCTTCCCCCAGGATGAGTGACAGCGCGCCAGTCAGACCTGGCCACCGGGTGGGTGAGCCGTTCAACTCCAGCGCCCCTCCGGGGCCACACACGCTCACACTGAGGGCCTCCTGCGCGCGGCATGGCGCATGCAGAAGGGTGCAGGGTTTAGGGTTCGGGTTTAGGGTTCGGGTTCAAGGGTTCAGGGTTTAGGGTTTGGGGTTTAGGGTTGAAGGGTTTAAATAAGGCTTAAGGGTTTATGGTTAGGATTAGGGTTCAGGTATTAGGACTAGGGTTTAAGGGTTCAGGGTTTAGGTGGCCAGTGTGCACCCAAACCCTAAACCCTAAAAACAAACACCCACCGCGGCCGCCAGCACGCCCGCCAGCCCCAGCAGCTCCTCCAACAACGCACACCCTGCCGCGTGGCCCAGTAGGGCCCCCACTGCCCCCGGGGCAGTGAGGCACTTGGCAGCCAGGGGGGCGACCTGGCTCCCCACACGCGCCAACACGTGGGCAGGGGGCTCGGCTGTGGGGGGGTGGGGGTGGGAGGCAGGGCCCGGATGGGAGTGGCCTGGGTGGGCAAGATGGGACTGGCCCGGGTAGGCGACGTGGGAGGGGCCTGGGTAGGCGACATCCTCGTCGTTCGGGGCAACGTCATAGGGCTCCAAACCGTTCATAGCCGCAGCAGCATCACGCGCGTTAGAGCCCTGCGCAACATGGGCATGGCCTGTGTAGGCAACATGGCCAAAGCCCTGCGCCGCCAGCTGTGCTGCCGCGGCAGCCGCCAGCGCGCGCAGGACAGTCAGTGTGGCCAGTAGGGCTGCCAGCCCGAGCGGGTCAGACCCGGCCAGCGCGCCCGTCTGACATGCGAGCAGCTGCCGGTGGGACGCGGCCAGGAAGCCGTGCTGGAGCAGGAAGGCCGCGGTGCTGCTACTGCAGCTGCTGCTACTGCCGCTACTGCTGCCCCAGCCATCATACGGCTGGTGTTGCTGCTGCAGCTGCTGCTGTGTCTGAAGTTGATACTGCTGCTGTTGTGGCTGCTGCTGAAACTGCGGTTGATACTGCTCAAACTGCTGCGTTGGATACTGCTGCTGAAACTGCTGCTCCTGCTGAACCTGCAATTGCTGCTGCTCGCCGCTCCCGCCGCCGCCCCCGTGCTTCACCGCGTGCGCCAGCAGCAGCACCACCCCCGCCCCCAGCTCCCCG
>QAXD01000218.1:125530-147207 GCA_004335575.1 Haematococcus sp. NG2 | reverse complement strand
TAACGGTACAGCAGAGGTACAGCACAGTTCAGGATTCAGGGTTCAGGTTCAGGGTTCAGATTTTGAGGGTTCAGGTTCAGGGTTCAGGATCCAGGATTCAGGACTTAGGGTTCAGGGTTCAGGTTCAGGGTTCAGGTTCAGGGTTTAAGGTTTTGGGGTTCGAGGGTTTGAGGGTTTGAGGGTTTGGGGGTTTGGGGGTTTGGGGGGTTGAGCGCCTCGTCACACACCACCTGATGTGTGAGGTGTGAGGTGCGGTACGGTACAGTACAATACCACGGAGGTACAGCAGGGTTGTCAAGGTTTGGGGTTAGGGGGGTTGTTAGGGTTTATGGTTTTAGGTTCTCAGGGTTCAGGGTTTAGGGTTCAGGGTTCAAGGTTCTAGAGGCAGGGTAGCGAAGAAACCCCGAACCTCCAGAATCTCCAGAACGTAAACCCAAACTTCATCCAGGGGTGCATGCTCACATGCTGTGTTCCTTGTACTGCACTACTTGCAAGCGTGCACATGTGTGGCAGTGTGATAGCACAGGGCAGGCAGCTGGCTGCACTGCGGCAACTACGCCCACCCATGCGGGGCACTTCCCAGCACGTGCACACAGCACTCCGATCGCGTTCACGAGCCCAAAAGGCAAGCTCTTACCAAGTCAAACGCGCCCTGTAGGTCGCCACTGTACTTGCGCAGCGTCTGCAGCCATTTGGCGGTGGCACAGCAAGCACAATTTTCAAGCATGTTAATCATTACAGGCATGGCTCATGATTGATGATGATAAATAACAATAATGATCATCATTAATCATGCTTTCTTACCTCGTAGCTGATGATGCACACGCGCGTGACGGTGCCATGCACAAACTGCTGCACGCGCTCCTTGGCATCTGCTGTGCACATGAACACCTGGGCAGGGGCAGGGGAAGCGGGAGGGGAAGGGGGAGGGGAAGGAGGAGGGGAAGGAGGAGGGGAGACGGACAGCAGGACACCTGGTTGAGACAGCTGTGAAAGAGGGTGCTGCAGCAATACAAACATGTGTGATGCTGCAACGATGCAAACACGTGTGATGCGACAACAGGGCAGAGCATGTGTGATGCTGCAGCAATGCAAGCGTGTGTGAATGCAGAGCATGTGTGATCTCATTGCTGATGGGCAGCATGTATGAGCATGGCAGCCTTATGCTTTTGTGGGTCACATGATGGACCAGGTAGCCAAGGGTCTTTCAGGTCACATGATTTGCGGGTCACACGATGTACGCCCTCAGTGGTTCAATGGACTGGCGTTCAGGAGGTGATGATCATGCACCACACAGTCCTCATGCGCCATTCCTCATGTGTAAACTGGACAAAGCAGAAGGACAGCGTAGAGCTTCGCACCGGCATGCGCTCCACACCCAGCCACCGCTTCACCTCACGCTCCCAGTTCTCACACAGGGTGGTTGGAGTGACCACCAGCACCTGGAATCAAGAGCATGATACTATTGTTGTTGTGGCTGTTACACCGTAAGCCAGTCAAAGGCTTCTCTCAATCAAGAGCGTGACATGACACAAACAGTGGCGGATCACAGCTTCCAGCCGTTCGCTGAAGCATGACAAATAGGACTAGAGAGCCACAGTTGCAATCATCGGGGGAGCAAGCACGATGCCCAGAAGTCTGGTGGCACAGCAGGTGGGTTGGAGGCACAAAAGACAAAACCAGCCACCTGCCAATCAACCATACAGTCACCACCACTGAAAGTACTGGGCCCCAAACCCTAAACCCTAAACCCTAAAGCCTCAACCCCAAAAAACCTAACCCTAAGACCCTAAGACCATAAAACCCCTAACAAACCCAAAATGCAAAATCCAAAACCCGAAGCTGCTGTACGGCCGCTGTCAGGGGGGCTGCTGACTGTGTAGGCGCATACTCATATGCAGTAATCGCACCTTGCGGAATGGCCGGCCATCAGGGCCCTGCTTCAGCATCGTCCACATCAGAGTCAGCACCTGCAGCGTCTTGCCCAGGCCTGCAGCACATCCAGCCACCACCAGGCAACAGCGGCACAGCTTTCAAATGTTGTAATGATGTAAATGAACAAAGCACATGTGACTGAACGCTGGTGTCACTGGATGCATCAGGTGGGACGGTCGATTGCTGCCTGGGGCTTCGCCACCAGAATCAGGTAGCGTGCTGTGTTGGCGTGGTTGGTGGTTACTGGTGGTTGGGAATGACTGGCGCCCTTGCCAACCCAAGCTGCCACCAACAATGGCCAACCATGCTAAGATTGCTGACCATCCACCAACTCAGCATGCAGCACGCAGCACGTGCATACACCTCATCAGTGGTACGCTCACCACTGCATCTAAAGGGCTGAGGGTTTAGGGTTCAGGGTTCAGGGTTCAGGGTTTAGGGTTTAAGCCATCGACGTAACTAACTGATAACTAACTGGTAACTAACTCACCCATCTCATCTGCCAAGATGCAGCCCTTGGCGCCCTTGACGTCGTCGCGCATGATGCACTTGTACATGAACTGCACGCCCTCCCTCTGCAGAGCCAGGCGCAGGATTCACAGCCGAACAGGAGCTGGGGTAAATCCGGAAAGTCAAACATGACCATAGAGAGTGGCACAGGAGTAATTGACTCACAAGCAGCAACAACCCACAACCACCTGCAGCCATCTCAGCAACTTGCAACCACCCGCCTCACTGCCAGTGAATGGGCCCTGACTCAGCAACCACCCGCCTCACTCCCAGTGACTGGGCCCTGACTCAGCAACCACCCCCCTGGCTGACTGGGCCCTGACTCAGCAACCACCCACCTGGTGGGGCCTGAGGTGGCGGCCGATGAACGGGTCCACGATCACTTGGCGGCGCCCCGCCCCTTCATCATGTGGGTTGAGCAGCAACGCCCCTGGCTGGCTCAGATCGTACAGCGGCTTCAGGGGCATGGCACGGCTGGGTCCCTGGCTGATGGCTCTGAACCCAGATCCTGCAGATCCAGCAGGGGCGCCGTAGGTCACCGCCTTGCTGAACACGGCGCCAGATCTGCAGCACCAGATCGCAGTCAAGATGCAGCGTGAGGATAAGGACGATGGATGCAGGTGGACAGCCATCAGGCAGTTCAATGGCAGGTTCGATCTGCAGCTCAATGAAGCAGGCGCTGTGCAGATCGATGCAACAGGTCCTGCAAGAGGTGCGCAGATCAATGCAGCAGGTGTTACAAGAGGTGCGCAGATCGACGCAGCAGGTCCTGCAAGAGGTGTGCAGATCAATGCAGCAGGCAGTCGCAGCATGCGTTCAGCAGGCACCAAGCCCGAGCCAGCCACCGCACTCAGCTGGAAGTCAGCAGCAGATACAGGTCCCACGACCTCAATGACCAGTGTGCCCATCAAATACATCTCTTCTGCATCGTCCTCGTCATCGTCCTCGTCATCCTCCTCCTCGTTGCAGCTCTTGCCCTTCCCCTTCCCCTTGGGCTTCATGGGCCTGAAGACGCTTGCCTCCAGCTCCTGTTAGTCGCCACAAGACAGCCACTGACTGACCATCAACACAAAGCCATGACACTGCACTGGTGGCTCGGTCATGGCATGGATGCACTGTCATGGATGCAGTACCAAGGGTGCACAGTCATGGATGCACTGTCATGTCATGGATGCACTGTCATGTATGCACTGTCATGGTTGCTGTGTCATGTCATGGATGCACTGCCATGTATGCACTGTCATGGGCGCAGTGTCATGCGATGGATGCTCTGTCATGTATGCACTGTCATGGACGCAGTGTCATGCGATGGATGCTCTGTCATGTATGCACTGTCATGGTTGCTGTGTCATGTGTGGATGCACTGTCATGGATGCACTGTTATGGTTGCACTGTCGTTGATGCACTTGTAGGTCAGGCATGCAGTACCAAGGATGCAGCTCACCTTCCGGCTCGTCCGCTTGGCCTTGCCAGTTGTGACCACCTTGCCATCCTGTGTGGTTGTGCAGTTTTGCAGATGTACAGTTGTGCAGTTGTGCAGTTGTACAGTTGTACAGTTGTTCAGTTGTGTGCACACACAGATGAGATATGGCCCGGGAAGGCATGTGAGCCGCAAGTGGGTATAAACTGTCCATTGGTTGCACAGGAAAACGCCAGGGTTTGCAGTGATCCACTGCCAACTGCATGCGAGCAACCAGATCATCACAGATCTGTGCTGACGGGTGTGTGCTCCTAACAGGTGCTAGGTGCTGTAGTGGGGCAGCTCGCAGTGGTCAGATTATTATTATTATTATTATTATTATTATTATTATTATTATTATTATTATTATTGTGCTGACGGGAGTATGCACTGTTGCACCGCTGCACTGCTGCACTGCTGCACTGCCACCTCACCATGTTGTGCAGCTTTGCTGTCCCATCTGCAGCGATCGCAAGGACCCCATCACTGTACACCTTCTGTGCCTTCTTCTTCTGGTACTGGTCCTGCGTTGACCAGCAGCGTGAGCAACAGACATGGACTGCAAGGCCACTTGTGCAGCTGGCAGCGTGCTTTGCTGCAGGGATCTAGTTCCCAGGTCCCAGGCAGCCACATGCACGCACCTTCTTGATGTACAGGCACATCTTGAGCTCCTCTGGCCCCTTTGCGCTCACGGGCCTAACAGCTGCACCCAGAGGGCCTGGCCTGCTGATGCCGCCTTGCTTGGCATGTGCGCTTGTGCCCTGTGCTGCATGCATCAATGCTGGCTTGGTTGTAGCAGTGCCTTGGCCGCCAGCAGTGGCAGCTGGCTTCACATCAGGGGGAGCTGCCAAGCCTGGCGTCTTGAAAGCCGGTGCCTTGAAGCCTGCACCAGGGGCCCTGAATGCCCCTGGGACGCCTGCACGCTTCACCACCACTGGAGCTGCTGCTGCTGCAGCCTGCCCCTGCTGCTGCAAGGAAGTACAGGGCTCGTGGTTTTCTTGCTCATCATCGTCCTGCTGCTCCTGGCCCTCCGTGGTGCCTAACGTACGTGGGACAAGTGTGCACGCAGCGCTGACAGCTGGAGCTGTGCATGGTCGCTTGGCGTCGCTGCCCCCAGATGCAGAAGGCACCCCTGCTGCATTCGTGAACCTGGGTGGCACAAAGCCACGCTTCATGCTGTCAGCTTTGCTGGCTGCAGCGAGATTTTCTGCTGTGCACTAGCGCATGCTCAGCATGCGATGTACCACCAGTTGTAATATGCGGTATAATGAACGTAACAAGTGAGCCTGTCCAATGACCTCGCAAAACAAGCGTCGTAAATGCAGTACTGAAAAATCACACCGATGCAACACTTGTGCACACATTACTTGCCGCTGGATCATGCAAGGATCACGTCATAGCGTGCTGTCTTGAACTCAATAAGACCGATAAAGCACTTTTGGACGTAGTGACCATGGCTGGCCAAGAGCCCCAGGTTTCCGCGCAGCTGCAGGACTTTATTCAGCGTGAGTCTCAGGTGGCCCAGATCCAGCAAATGATCGCCACACTCACCGATGTGTGCTGGGACAAGTGCATGACGAGCGCGGGGAGCTACCTGTCCAGCAAGGAGCAGTCGTGCCTGGAGAACTGCACAAAGCGCTTCGTGGAGGTGACGCAGTTCATCATGCAGCGGGCCGCACATAAAGCTGGGGAGTCATCCGGGTTCTAGGGCAAGCGCAGCAGATTGATTTTTTACTTGCTTTTATGCTGTTGTTCCTCGTGTTTGTGATGATGGATCGTGCACAGCAGGCATGTGCGTGCATGGGGGAATGGGACCTCATACAGCATGCACATGACTCTGTGTGCATGCTTTGGACAGAGGGATGATATTGTTGGTTATGCGAGTGCAGCTACATGTGCTGCTATGACTCCATGCGCTGGGCACTGCGCAGTGCGTTTGCCATGCTGCTCAGGCACAGGTGCTGCGTGTTCAGGTTGTTGATCACAGTACTGATACCGACGAACATTGCGTCCACAAATCCTCTTGGCCTAATCTGGCCGCATGTAAACATGCTCACATCAACTCACCCACGTGCCTGAGCCATGGAATGGGCAAGGCCACAGGACCACTGATTCCAGACAAAGATGAACCCCATCAACTAGGCCAGCACGCACCTCCCACATGTGCGATTGGCAATGGCCAGCATCACACCATGCAGAAAAATGGGGGCGCTCTGGGTCAACTCAAGAATGAACAAAACTATGCAGCCGTGCTTCAGGCATGCGCACCAGCAGCCCCCTGTGGTGTGGTGGTGCCACGCACACACCACACCCTTGCTTTGCTCGGCCTGCCGGTTGTGCCTGTTTTGTGCCGCCTGCGATCAACAAACCCCACCTACCCAAGAATGCTATGCTCGAACAAGGTCAAGTCCTGACACTGTGGTCGTCCCTCGCGTCGTTACTGCTGTGATTGGATCCCTCAGCCAGCAGCTAGTGCGCAGCTCCTTGCAACGCAGGCTGGTTGACAGAGGCGGTGGACTGGGGGGGCTCCTCAGCTGTACTGCCTGCCCTGTCCTGCAGTTCTTCAGGCGGTACGAACGCCCGGCTCATCTGGAACTCCGCGCGCGCCCAGCAGGTCACCGCCAGCTTCATGTCTGACTTCATGGCGGCCTCCATTTCGAACCGGAACTGCCGGGGGCCCCTGCGCACACACACGGCAGGACCTGGATGAGTTGCAGCGCTGATGATTGAGTTGCAGCGCTGATGATTGAGTTGCAGCGCTGATGATTGAGTTGCAGCGCTGATGATTGCGTGGCACCTGTGAGGCTGCATGTGCTTCGTTGGGAATGAGCTGCAGCGCCGATGACTGCGCTGCACCTGTGAGGCTGCATGTGCATCCCTCTTTTTGTGCCCCTGACTTTCTTGCTGATTGTGCGTTCCTCAGAGCCCTGTGCCCCAAATGGGCCGGGACGTGCAGCATGGGGCAAATCATGTGCAGGTACGTGGCAGTGCCCCACTGCCAGGAAAGTGGCAGCGCCACTGCGCCGCGGCTGACTGCACCAGTCAGTGTTGGTGCTGCGCGCTGTGGCACCGTCACCATGCAGCAACAGTACAGGACCCCCAAGGGGTGGAAGTCACAGCCGAACGCCATCGCCGTCGCATGACCACAAACATCGACACATGGTGCAGCCGCAAGCAGTGCACGGCGCTGGTGTATAGATGGAAAAAAATAGATGCTACAAAAAATAGATGCCACACACGGCACGCACTTGTACGGCTTGGGGGCCGTCTGGCCGATGGTGCTGTTGACCCACACCATCTCATACCCATTCTCCGGCTGCGTGATGATGAACTCAAGGCGCGGCCCCCACAGCAGCATCTCAATCACCGAGTTCTGCGCTCAGCCAGGGCGGTCAGGGTGGGGGTTCAGCGTTCAGGGTTCAGGCCAGCAGGGTTGAGCGTTTAGGGTTTCAGGATGATGAGGCATCGCATGATTGTGGCCAGGATGAGAGTACGTATAGTGGGCTGGATGGCAACAAGCGGACAGGTGCACGACAAATGCAAGGGAAGACAGGTACAAGCTGCACGTCTGCGCGCCTGCAATACATGTCTGGCTGCAGCTGTCCGTTCCCTGCCTCCCTGCAGGCCCCAGAGGCTGCGGCTGCTGCTGCTGCTGCTGCTGCTGCTGCTGCTGCTGCTGCTACCCTTCCATAACGTATGCCTTGCGCACGACGACAACAGGTCCCAGAGGCTGGTGCTGCGGCTGCTGCTGCCCTTCCCTTGCACATGCCCTGCACACGACGACACCGCCACCCTGCAACACCGCCCTCTGCCCAGGCGCAGTGAACAAGCCGCCCGGCTGCAGGCGCCATCCCTGGATCCCTAGATTCCCTATTACAACCCCAGGACTATACCCCGAGATATATCCCTGGATTACATACCCCTAGATTATCGATTCCCTGCTACAACACCTACTGCACCACGGGGCGTGCTCTGCGCACCTTCATCAACGGCACACGGATGGGCAGCATGCTGCCCACAGTGATCGCAGAGCTGATGCCTGTGGGCCGGTCTTCGTCATCGTCCTTGAAGGGCGTCTGGCACTTGTGCAGCGCTTTGGGGGAGTCCTGCGGGCGCAGCCGGGTGGTATGAAAGCTGGGGTTTAACCATAAAGTATCATAAAGCACTTCATCATAAAGTAAGTACTGTAAGCGCTTTATCATAAAGTAAAGTAAAGAATTATAAAATTGGAATATGTAAACGTAAGTGAAGGTTGTTGGAGTGGTGCACCGGTGTGTGCAACGGCGCGTGCCGTGTGCGTTGTGCCGCACGCATGCTGCCCGAGCCCAGCATTTTGATTTCAAAATCATCCAGCTCCATACACCACATGGCCTGTCTTAGACTGAAGGCCAAGGCCCCGCCTCCCAGCATCCCATCAGCCTGCAGCAGCTGCAGGCTGCGAACAGCTGCTGATTTGCTGGTGCAAACAGCTCCTGCACTTCCCTAGCCACCCATGATAAATTGATGGTATGGGCCGACATCCCAGGCAGGCAGCCGCACCTGTAGTAATGATAATAACAATAACACGGTGTTTCAATAACAATCACACGGCGTTTCGGCGCACCTGCAGGCACGCTGGGATCACACCAAACTCCACGGCGTTGTTGCCGATCAGCTCCAGCCGCCACCGCAGGACGGACGAATCCTGCAAGGTGCAAGCGCGTGCATGCATGCAGTCCCAAGGCCATGGGCCCCCTAGGCCCCTATTTCGCGTGCATGCCCAATGCGAGCCTGACTGGCCAGCCCCTCTTAGCACCTCGCTGCGTGTGCATGCACTGGCTGCAGGCGCTGCGCACACCCTTGGCCCCAACCTCACCCAGCAAGTTAACACCCTGGTTCAACAACCCTGGTTCAACACCCGGGTTCAACAACGCTGGTTTGACATTGACGGCTGCCTTGGGCATGCAGCTGCTCGTACCTTTGTTGATTGGTGCGACACCGCCATTTTGGGCCCTATCCCTTCCAGCCTGAATGATGCGCTGCCTGGGTCACCCGCTACACTGCTGAACCTGAACTCTGCGGCTGCACACTGCAGCGCGTCGAACGGGGTTTGTGTTTCCTCAATGCGCAGCCGCTGCCGCCAGGAGTAATGCCTGCGGCCAATTTTCCCAAGCAATGTACGTGAGCATGAGGCGCAGGCGCTCACTCCACACAGCTTGTGGTGAGACACTCAAGAGCAGTGCCCTAAGCTTAGGTGCACACACACATGCATGCTGCATGCTGCGTCCAACGCATGGAGTGTTGACTGTGTACCTCCATCGCTCCGCACGCTCAGCAGAGCCCCCACACATGCTTGTCACGGTTGCCTTGATGGCTGCCTCCCCTAGAGACAGCCGGGAGCTGTTGTGCTGGTACCAGTTGCGAGTGCCTCTGCAAACACGCTCCAACTGGCAGTGAGAGCGCAGATCGAGAAGCGAGAGTATGCTGCTGATGACGCCTTCAGGCAGCTCTAGGAACCCCAAGGATGATGACGTCCGCGGTTGACCGCTGGTTGGGTCAGCCGAGGCCTCCCGGGGCCTCTTAACACCTGACATCCTCATGTGCTGCGAGGCAGATTTTTATTCCACTGCCGCGACACGGCAGGTGAGTTTTAATGCAATCTCGGGCGTGTAAAATCAAATGCTGATGTAATTCATCACAATGCGCGCGGACGCGAAGCCACGCACCTCCGTTGACCTGGCACGTCATGTGCTGGGTTTAGGGTTTACAAGGGGCGTCACCTTGGCATCACCTTTGGCAAGCTGCTGCTGCCACAGTGCCACAAGCTGCTGAGGTGGTGACCACAGTAAATGCTGATGGTTCAGTGGAGACTGTTGGTCCTTTGGGCGGCAGTCTCACAGCTGGCCGGTCAAACCTGACATGTACGTAGCAGCCCCCAGTGTTCTCGTGCTGCACCTGGTACCAGACAGATTGTGCAGGTGCACTGGGGCATGCACACCTGACAGCGCGTGAGTAGACCTGCAGCAGCTGTGGCCAATTTGAAGCTGATCCAGGCAACGGTTGATGGACAGGGATGGCTTTGCGTGCAGGCGCCTCAAGCTGCCAGAACAGCTGCCAGAACATCCACCATGACCACTACTGCAGCATGAGCGAGCTGCATCTGGCCGGTTGCTGGCAGCAGCACAGCTGCTTGTCCACAAATGAATCCACTGATGCGGGTTCGTACTTGTTGTCGGCCCACTGCCGTGACAGTGCAGGGTGCACCAAACAGTGGTTGTTTGAGATGGGTCCACTCCATCACACCAAGAATACTAACACGGCGTTTCACAGATGTGTCTGCATGCCGGAGCCTGGCAGTCATAAGCCAAACATCCATATGCCTAGAGCATAGCCCTGAACACTGCGGGCTGCCCCAGTACAGCACCTAGCACCTGTTAGAAGCACGCACCGCAAAGGCAACAGCTAACCGACACACCACCCGTGGTCAACAGCAACAGGGCACCCGGGCCATACGGCGGCGGGCAGACCGTATGTGGGGTGGGCGGGACGGGCGTCAGGCCCATCACACCAAGGTTGGAGCTGTATCAGAGGAAGGAAGAAGGCACGCGGAAGGGGCAGGCGGTGCCACTCCCAACAGAACAGCAAATCCAGCAGCAGCCAGGCATCACACCTCCAGACCCTGGAACAGTTGTGCAATGAGGGTGCGCGCAGTTGGCTGCATGCTGTGGCTGCGCCGCGCCCCAGGCACTTGCAGGATGGTATACATATGCATAGCTTCAAAGGACAGTAGTCTGTGAAACGCCGTGCTCTTATGTATTATTAAAGGACAGGAGTGCAGTGCCCGAAGGGGGCAGCTTGCGTTGCGGTGGGGTGACACCGGCAATCGTGACTGGGTGTGCCTCTGCACAGTATGCCAGTGTGCTCCGTCTCCGCTGTGCACATAATGACCGTGTGCTGGGTGAAGAAGCCCTGCGCCACCAGACAGAGGCCATCGTAGCTGGGTGTGCCTCTATCTGCATATGCCGGTATGCTCTACGCTGTGCGCATCATGACTATGTGCTGGTGAAGAAGCCCTGCCCTAGCAGTCTGCCACACTACCGACATATGATGCACTACTGAGCTGTCCGCGTGCCTGCAGCGGCTGCATGGTCATGCATGCACATAGATCACCATACCAGCTCTCATCTTGCTGCTGGTGACTAGGGGCATCGTGCTGATGCATGGCGGTTCCACTTGTGCAGGTCCAGTGCATAGCGGATCCAGTGCACAGGGCTGCGTGGCAGCGCTCAAGGCATGCGACATGCATTCAACAGCACCATGCCATGCAACCGACGCACCAATCGTCCGGGGTTGGGTGCCGAATGATATATATGCAAGCAGGGCACCGACGAGTTTTGCTGCTCCCTATGCCCTGCACTCTGGAGGTGGTGTGCATTGCGCAGGCGCAGCTGGTTTGACACATCCCCTGGGCTCCCAGGCCTGACGCTCGTCCCGTCCGCCCCGCATACGGTCTGCCCGCCGCCGTATGGCCCTGGTGCGCTGTGGCATCAGCAGGTTGCTGTGGCCAGTGATGGTGTGTCGGTTAGCTTTTGCCCTCTGCAGTGCGTGCTTCTAACAGGGTGCTAGGTGCTGTAGAGGGGCGGCTCACAGTATTTGGGCATCTAGGTGTTTGGCTAAAACCTGTCAGGCTCCGGCATGCAGAAACACCTGTGAAGCGCCGTGTTATTATTACTATTTTGAGGGCACCGACGAGTGCGTGTGTGCAGACTGTGCACTGTGCAGTATGATCGTGTGACGCTGGCACCCAGCTGCTGATACAGGGGGCATGGTTGAGTTGAGCTGCGGCGCAGCAGGAACGTTGGACCATGCACAGGGCTGTTGCAAGTGCTCCCAGCGGACTGTTGGGGCTTGGGGCTTGGAAAGGTGAGCGGGTGCACAATGTGCGTGTGGTGTAAATGAATGGAGGTCATTACACTGGAGGGAAAGGGAGGATTGGGTACCTCCCGCACCGCCAAGCAGCAAAGAACAGGACAGGGAAAGCTGAACGGACCAGCAAAGGACAAGGGTGGTGTGAGGTAGAGGTGTGGCAAGTGAATTAAAAGGTGCCCCCACGCGCGTGCCTCAACGCTCCTGCATACTGAGACTTGAGCAGCACATGGCGGTGCTGTCCATGTCTTATGTGTGGGAGGCAAGCAGCAAACAAGAGCAGGAGCAGCTGCAGGCGCTGCAGCTCCGACACTCTGCAATGGCCAAGCACGACACCTGTGCTGGGGTTTCTTATGTATGCAGATGCAGCACATTCTGGTATCATAGCTTCCGATCTTCCAAATGCCAGATGCCTCTCTTGTGCGCTTTGTGGGGCTCTGGCCAGCAGCTGGAAGCTGTGACACGCCGCTGGTTATGTGCCTTGCAGCTTGTGGCTGCAACCTCAGGGCCCACACAGCTTGCCCACTCACCGTCACAGTAGCACCTACTTGCTCAATGGAGAACCACTTGTGGTCGTTTTGGCATCTGAAGCCAACCATGTCGTGCAGTATGCACAGCAGCAGCCCCAACATACACTCATGCCCTGGCTCAAGCACGCGGGTGGGTCCCCTACAGCGTGATGTGCCGTTCGGCAAGGACTGTGGCCAGCGTGCGGCTGCAGCCACACCATAACTCACGTGTGCTGCTGCGGAGTACTCCTTGACGCATCCGCAGCACAGTTTGCCGGTGTCTAAAGGTGCACCAGTGGTGCACGTGCGCACACACACACTCTGGCAGGTGGTGTGCATGCATTGTGCACATGGGTGGCAAGACAGCTGCGCCAAGCTTGATGTGCTGCTGGATATGGTTCATGCTGTGCGTAGCAGGCCCAATCAAGCATGTTGCCTGACAATCCTGGTGCCATGCGAGTGTGAACAGCAGTGTGGCAAAGTCAAGGGTCAACATGGCCATGAGGCATGCAGACCCAGTAGGACGCAAATGTGCATAGGGGTTTATTTCACGATGTAGTCAGCAAGATGATGGCCAGCAACATGGTGCCCACAGGGGCTCTGGGGGGCTCGTCAAGTTCGGGCCCCAATAGGGGCCCAACTTGGCATGACCAACACACTGATGCTCCAATGCGGCAAAAACTAAGGCAGCAGATCCTGCAGGTCTTCAGTAAGAAGAAGCAGAGCCAGGGGCAGAACTGGGGCAGCAAGCTGCAAGAATTTGTTACGCGATTGGAGAACGAGCTCTACCGCACAGCTAGAAGCAAGGTTTGTGCACAGTACAGGTCTTTTAACTGGGGCTCCATGCTAAGCTTGGTATGCTTGTTTTACAGGAGGAATACATGGATCTCACTACTCTGGAGCAGCGCCTGCAGCAAGTCGCTCGCCAGATGAACATGAACAGCCGGTCTGGGCAGCAGGGTATGCAGAACAGCATGCAGCCAGCGCTGCCTCCGGGCATGGTGCCCAATCCTGGACAGATGGGGGCCCCGCACATGCCTCCCCCACCAGGAGGCATGAATTTTCAAGGCCAGCCCAATGGAATGGGTCCTGCTGGCATGCCAGGCTTCATTCCCACGCCAAACATGGGCCAGCCGTTCTCTAACGACGACGCCATGCGCGGTGGCATGGGCAACCCAGGACCTGGCACAGTCTCGCCCATGGTGCCCATGGAACCCGGGATTAATGGCATGGTCCCAACAAGCAACGGGTTCCCGAACCCTTCAGGCATGATGCCCACGCCGATGATGAGGAGCAACTCGCAGCGGGATTCCGCGTATGGCATGGGTGGACAGCTGATGAATGTAAGTCAAGGGTTCTGGGCTTTGTTGCTTGACTGGCGTGCAATGCGTGCCGATTGATGGCGATTGACGTTGTCATTCTCCTTGATGCAGGGATCCAACGGCGTGGGGCCGAACAGTCGCATGCCCGTGAACGGTGCGTGCACGCACCTGGGCTTGCATGCACGATAGGGGTTTTGCCGAGCGTGCTCGCATGCTAATCGCCTCTACTTTTCGCCAACTCTCTGCAGGGATGCAGCACAATGGTATGGGCAACATGATGTCAGGGCCGCAGCCATCAGGGTTCATCCCAACAGCCAACACCTCGTTGCCGCCGCCAGGCATGATGCCCAACCCAGGCATGATTCCCAATCCACCAGGGGTCATGGGGATGGGAGGAATGCAGGGGCCAGGCCCAGGTGCGGCAATGCGCATGTTTGCTGCATGCATGCATGCAAGCCGCATGCAAGCTGTTTGTCATGGCAGGGGCATGGCATGGTTATCAGCAGCACGGTGCAGGAGACGCCGTGTGTGCGCATGTGCTGTATATGCGCCGCAGTTGGGTCAGGGATGGTGCCTATGGGCAATATGATGCCCCCGGCGCCACCATTCCCTGGGATGCAGCATGGCAGCATGCCACCCATGCCCCCTGCACCTCCAGCACCTGGTATGCAAGGGCCAGGTGGCGGTGAGTGGCGAACCACTTCTGCTTGCTGCTGTTGGTGCTGCTGCTGCCGTCACGACCATCCCACCTTGAGCATAGGCATGAGTGCATCCTGTTTGTGGGTGCATACTGCTCGTCTTGCAAGCGCCATGCACGCGCGCGCATGATGTGGCTTTGGATGCTCTGTTCCTCGTTCGCAGACATGGGCGACCCCAACCAGTGGGGCAATGCGCCAGCACCCCCTGGTAACACCAATGACATGTCGGAGCAGCAGCGGTCGCAGTATGTGCAGAAGCAGCAGCGGTGGCTCTTGTTCCTACGGCACTGCGCCAAGTGCCGCCAGTCAGAGACAGAATGTCAGCTCCAGTCACAGTGCAAGTTTGGGAAGCAGCTGTGGCAGCACATCTTACATTGTGCCAGCCCAGAGTGCGAGTACCCGCGCTGCCGCAGCTCCAAGGACCTGCTCAAGCACCACCAAAAGTGCACGGTGCGTGCCACGCTGCAGCACCTGCTGTTACGTCTTCAACACGTATGAAACGAGGCAGCATGCACAGCACATACTGTGCGGCCATGGCTGGGGCCATGGGTGCGGCTGCGGCGACGCGCATGCATGGCCCGCATGGCCCGCATGGCCTGCATGGCACATGCATGCCTTGGGCGCATTGAGGCCATGTGCTGCGTACCATGCTGCCACATGCTCCCTGTGCTGTCACATGCACCCCATGCTGACTGTGCGCATGTGCACCTGCCGCCGGCACCTCATCATCGTCACGCTTTCTGAAAGTCCCACCTGTGCCATCCACACTTCCATGAGGTCACACTTTCATAAGGTCACACTTTCATGAGGTCATACTTTCATAAGGTCACACTTCCATGAGTTCACCCTTTTATTGAGTGATGCTCACTGGAGGGAGCGGCGAGAACTACATGATTGTTCCACATGGGATGAATGTTCTGTTTGCCGTCCTTACCAACTGTTGTCGGCCCTGCACACTGCGCAGAGCCCCTCCTGCCCCATCTGCACGCCCGTCAAGGACTACGTGCGCAAGACGCGCATGCAGCAGCAGCAGCAGCAGCAGCAGGCAGCACAGCAGCAGGCAGCCCATCAGCAGCCAGGAGGGCCAGGGCCGATGGGGGGGGTGGTACCCCAAGGGATGGTCCCCAACCCAGGCATGGTGAGTGAGCATGAGTGTGGGTGCCTCTGTTGTGTGTCTTGAACCCCCCTGCACTTGCCGCTGCTGGTCAGCACGGTCGGGGGTAGCTGGTGACATGGTGTGGTAAGATACTCATCAGAACCTGGTCCAATTATTTGTCTGAGGACCCAGAACCGAATCCCTAGACTCCCCTGGGTAGTGGCCTGTTCTGCGGTGCCTGTGGTGCAGCACAGCAAGGCATCGCATGGCTGTGAAACCTCGAGGCATGATGCACAACGTGTGCGAACCCCCATGATGTTTACGGGCAGCGCATTTTGTGTGCACGCGCGTGTGGGCATGTGTGTGTGTGTGTGACCGCGTGTTTGTGTGACCGCATATTTGTGTGACCGCGTGTTTGTGTGACCGCGTGTTAGTGTGGCACATCGTGTTTGTGCGGCATTCGTGTTTGTGTGGCACATTGTGTTTGTGTGGCACATCGTGTTTGTGTGGCACATCGTGTTTGTGTGGCACACCGTGCGCGGTTGCTGGGTGGCATGGGCGCATGGGGGTGGTAAACCCGTGCGCCGAACGGGCCCATGCATGGCACCGCCGGCCCCCCCTAAACCCTAACCCTAAAACCCTAAAACCCTGAACCCTAAACCCTCAAACCCTAACCCTCAAACCCTAACCCTAAAACCCCGAACCCTAAACCCTAACCCCCGGCGTGCGCCCCCGCAGAACATGGCCAGCAGCAGCTACCCCGCGCCCCCGCCCCCCAACACCGTGGGCCACAAGCGGAACCATGCCATGATGAACGGGTACCCACAGCCGCCCCCCATGGGGGGCATGATGCCAGTCCCAGGCGGCCCCCCGCCGCCTGGCCAGCCAGCCTTTGCGCCCCCGGGCGACGACCAGATGCAGAAACGGCCGCGGCCCGCGGACGGGGACACGGTCATCTCGAAGGTGCGCGCGGGGGTTAGGGTTTGGGGTTTACAGTTTCAAGGTTTAGGGTTTTAGGGTTTGGGGTTTGAGGGTTTAAGGGTTTGCAAACCCCCTTCGCGGACGGGGGCACGGTCATCTCCAAGGTGCGTGTGGAGGTTTTAGGGTTTAGGGTTTTAGGGTTAAGGTTTAGGATTTCTAAACCTCCCACGGACGGGGACACGGTCATCTCCAAGGTGCGCGTTGGGGCTGAGGGTTTTAGGGTTTAGGGTTTGGGGTTTAAGGGTTTAATTTGAGGGTATAGGGTTTGTAAACTCTAAACCCTTAGGGGCACACGCAGGTTGTGTGTGTCTATGTGTGTGTGGGGGGGGAGGGGTGGAGCGGGGTCCCATTCGGAAGAGGGGGGGGAGGTTACAAGGGGCGCCGATCGTTCACACAGCTGTTTTGGACAGAAGCGTCTGGAAGGGGGGTGGGGGTACAGGGGGCGCCGCGCGTTCGCACAGCTGCATGGGAAAGGTGTATCTGGAGGCGGGGGGTGCAGGCGTGGTGCAAGTGATGCGTCGTGGTAGATCAGCCAGGTGGAAGGGGCCAAGGAGAGGGGAAGCGGGTTGGAAAGGAATATAGTTGTGTTATAGTAATCTCTCTGTAAAGACTTTATGTGCGTAAATACATGCTCCTGGTGCGGCCGCAGAACACGGGCACGTCGCTGCTGGAGACGTTCAACCGCGAGCAGATCAAGCTGCACAAAGACAGCATCTGGAACGCGCAGTCGCAGCAGCGCAACGCGCAGGCCGCGCCCGAGAAGGAGGAGGACAAGTGCAAGGTGTGCGGGTGCACCAAGCTGCTGTACGAGCCGCCCGTCCTGTACTGCTCCATGTGCAACCTGAAGATCAAGCGCGGGCAGACGTACTACTGCACGCCGACTGACAAGGGGGCGGAGGTCCGGGGCTGCTGGTGCCACCAGTGCTACACGGAGGCCAAGGACAGGATCCCCATCATGGGCTCGGTAAGTCTTATGTACTAAAGTGTATCCCCATCATGGGCTCGGTGGGTGTGGTGCACAGGCCCAGGGCGTTGAGCCCAGCATTCAATTTTTATATGTATAAGGGCAGGGTCACGGGGGGCAGGGTGTTCAGCATGGGATGGTAAGTAGTGACAGTACGCATCCCCGTCATGGGCTCGGTGGGTGTGGGTGGTGGCCATGAACCTCAAACCCTGCGCCCCAAACCCTGAACCCTGAACCTCAAACCCTGGACCCTGAACCCTGAACCCTGAACCTCAAACCCTGCGCCCTAACCCCTGCGCCCTAAACCCTAAAACCTAAACCCCTGCGCCCTAAACCCTAAACCTCAAGCCCTGAACCCTGAACCTCAAACCCTGAACCCTGACCGTGCGCAGGAGCAAGGCGTGAAGAAGAGTGAGCTGACGAAGCACAAGAATGACGCGGAGATTGAAGAGCCGTGGGTGCAGTGCGACAACTGCTCGGCCTGGGTGCACCAGATCTGTGGGCTCTTCAACAAGGGGCGCAACAACAGCGACACACACTACCTGTGCCCCGAGTGCCTCATCCAGGGCCTGGACACAGGGCAACGGCAGCGGATCGAGGTGGGTTGGGGTTTTGGGGTAGAGGGTTTTGCGGTAGAGGGCGTGGTTTTGTGGGTAGAGGGTTGAGGCTTCTATCAGGGTTGGAAGCTCAGGGTTTGGGGTAGGGGTTGAGGTCAGGGTGTTGGGATTGGGGCAGAGATTTAGGCATGGTTTTTGGGTCGAGGGTCGAGGTTTCAGGGTTGGCAACTCGGGGTTTGGGGCAGGGGTGAGGTTAGGGTTTTGGGATTGGGGTAGAGTTTGAGGTGTTGGGCAGGGCTTTCCGGGTATGGTAGGATCTGTGGTAAACTTTTGGGTTCAGGGTGGGGTTTCTTGTGTCAGGGCAGCCTTTGGGAGCTCGAGGGGGTTGTGAGTGATGGCATGCGCTGCGTTTTGCTGCGCGTGAAATAAACATATGCCTGCTGCGCCTAGTGTGCTGCACGCACATGGCATCACCCTCCTTTGCTGCGCGTCACACGAACTGTCACACAAATTTGTTTACGGTTTGCTGCGCGCCACATGGCACTCGCATTATTATTACTGCTATTATTGTTGTTATCATAATTGTTATCATTATTATTGTTATTATTATTACGTGGCGCGCGCAGGTGCGGCCCCAGGCCATGCTGGAGGCCAAGGACCTGCCCCACTGCGAGCTGAGCAAGTACCTGGAGAACCGGGTGGTGGAGTCGTTGTACCAGGAGCGCATCGCGCGCGCCTCCAAGGTGCGCGTTTTCTTGTTTCTTCCTTTTTTTATGACACAGCAGTTATTGTGCTGCTTGAGGCTGTACCAGGAGCGCATCGCGCGCGCGGCCAAGGTGCGAATGTCCTTGTTTTTTCTTCTTTTATTGTGGCTCGGCTGTTATTGGGCTGCTTGAGGCTCGAGTGTGCGGTGCTTGGAAGGGATGGGGTGTGCGGTGTGTGCGGTGTGGGGTGCTGACCTCCACCCTGAGGCTGGGCCGGGTGCCATGGGGGTTGGGGGCCTGAGTGATGCTGTGCAGCTCAGGGTTTATTTGGGGTTTGTTTAGGGTTTAGGGTTTATTGATGGGTTGGGATGTGGGGATCAGCATTTACGGATGGGGGCTTCATGCAGGTCATGGGTGCGCCATGCCATGAGCATGGTGCTGCCGCCGTGCACATCCTGATGCCTGACGCGTGGTTGTGCTGCGCGCATCACAAGCATACACACCTCATTGTTCCATTGTGATCCCCGGGGGCTATACACACGATATCGTTTAGTGTGCATACCATATATCGTGTAGTGTGTATACTAAATATAGTATAGTGTGCATACTATATAGTCCCGCCCCTGCCATTCCTTCACACAGGAGAACAAGAAGTGGGACCAGGTGGTGACTGCCGAGGGCCTGACTGTGCGCGTGGTGAACAGCATCATGAAGAAGTGTGAGACGAAGCCCAAGTTCTACGAGGTGCGGGGCCGGACGCGCATTCGCCGTGTTTGGGATGGGCGGATGTAGATGGACGGATGGGCAGGAGGGGGTGTGATGTACAGGTGTGATGTACAGGAGGAGATGTGATGTACAGGTGTGATGTACAGGAGGAGGACAGGAGGTGTGAAGTACAGATGTCCTGATGAGGGGCCGCCAGGCGCCTGCTGTGCGCAGCAGCCGGGGTTGAGATGGAAGCCCGGGCTCCCTAAACCCTAAGCCTGGACTCCCTGAACCCTGAACCCTATGTATCTCCCGCCTATGTACCTCCGGCGCCCATGTATCTCCCGCGCCCATGTATTTCCCGCCGCTCTCTAAACCCCAAACCCTACGCATCTCCCGCGCCGAAACATCTCCCCGCGCCTACATATCCTCCCCGCCTAAACATCTCCCCGCGCCGAAACATCTCCCCGCGCCTAAATATCTCCTGCGCCTTAACATCTCCGCCGACCGCAGGTCTTCGGCCCCGAGGACTACGCGAGCGAGTTCCCCTACCGGCAGCGCGTGGTGGTGCTGTTCCAGAACCTGGACGGCGTGGACGTCTGCCTCTTCTGCATGTACGTCCAGGAGTACGGGGAGGAGTGCCCACCGCCCAACCGCAACTGCGTCTACCTCTCCTACCTCGACTCGGTCAAGTACTTCCGGCCGGAAATCAACGCGGTCATCCCGGGCGGCGGGGGCGTGCCCAACACGGCCCTCCGCACCTACGTCTACCACCAGCTGCTGGTCGGCTACCTCGCATGGGTCCGCATGCTGGGCTTCCAGCAGATGTACATCTGGGCGTGCCCGCCCATGCAGGGCGACGACTACATCCTCTACTGCCACCCCAACAAGCAGAAGACCCCCCGCTCCGACCGGCTGCGCGCGTGGTACCTGGACATGCTGCGCCAGGCCAAGAACGAGCAGATCGTGGCGCACATCACCACGCTGTGGGACACGTACTTCCCAGGGGGGCGGGACCACCGGCTGGAGAGGTGCTCCGCCACCCACATCCCCTACCTGGAGGGCGACTACTGGCCGGGTGGGTGCACCCCTACATATTAATACAACAACAACATATTTAACAACAATATATTCAAAAATTGTGAAATAGAAAGGGTTAGACGTCGTTGCCACCCACATCCCCTACCTGGAGGTGACTACTGGCCGGGTGGGTGCGCCCTAAACCCTGAACCTTAACGCCTAACCCTAAACCCTAAACCCGGTGAAACTACTGGCCGGGTGGATGCGCCACTGTTTAACAACATAGTATTCAGTAATGCTCAAGTAAGAAGAATTGGCTGCTATTTGTTACTGTTACTGCTGTCCTACCTGGAGGGCGACTACTGGCCGGGTGGGTGCGCCACTCTTTCAAACACAACAACATGTTCAATAATTGTCAAATAAAAAGGATTAGACATCGTGGACTAAACCCCAACCCTAAACCCGGTGCAACTACTGGCCGGGTGGGTGCGGGTGTTTGTTGCTGCTATTGTTTCTGCTGTTGGTGCTGGTTCTATTTGTTTATGGTGCTGCTGCTGGTGCTGCTATTTGTTACTGTTACTGTCACTGTTGCTGCGGCTGTTCCTGCTGCCGCTCCTGCTGCTGCCTGTTGCTGTCCATCGCCTGCTGCTGCCCACTGCCCGTCACACCCCCCCACACAACGTACGCCGGTGCAAACCCCAAACCCTGAACCCTAAACCCTCAACCCCGTGCAAAACCCTAAACCCCCGTGCGCAGGTGAGGCGGAGAACCAGCGGTACCCTGAACCCTATTCCCTATAACACCCTATTAAACCCTGAACCCTAAACCCTAAACCCTGAACCCCTGCACGCAGGTGAGGCCGAGAACCAGCTGGCCAACATCCAGGACGGCCAGCGGCAGGCCAACAAGGCCAGCAGCACCAAGGGGCAGGCGGGCGCGATGGCGCGCAAGTCGGGCAAGGTGCGCTTCTGCACGGTTGTGCATGGTTTCCCACCAGGCTGAAGCGTGCAAAGGCGTGGGGGGCATTCACGCACACGTAACCGCGCGTGTATGTGTGTGGTGTGGGATGGTGCTCTCAGGCATGTGTGCATGCATCTGCATGCGTGCGTGGCTGCTGCATGCACACCGGCGGCGGCAGGCACACTCAGGGGTGGCATGCACACGTGGCGGCTGCACGCGCGTGTATGTGATGGGAGTGGGGGGCCCAGGGGGGGAGGGCAGCAATCGCAGCATGTGTACGCGGCAGCTGCATGCCCCTACACCCTAAGCCTGAACATATGCGCACCCTCCCTCCTCTCCCTCCCTTGTCTCT
>QAXD01000218.1:110700-125289 GCA_004335575.1 Haematococcus sp. NG2 | reverse complement strand
CCCCCCCCCACCCCACACACGCACGCACGCGTACACAGGGCAAGCGGTACGGCGGCGGCGCCAACTCGGACGAGCAGCTGATGGACAAGCTTGGCGAGATCCTGGGCGGCAACATGAAGGAGGACTTCATCGTGGCGCACCTGCAGGAGGTGTGCACCTTCTGCCGCGTCCACATGGTCGGGCCCTGCACCATCTACAGGTGCGCGTGGGGGGTTATTTTGTGTGAATACATAGTAATAGGGAAGAAGGAAAGGAACACATGGTCGGCCCCTGCACCATCTACAGGTGCGCGTGTATCCATGGAGTGGATACACGGGATTGTGTCGATATATAATACCGGTAGGGGACAATAGAAGAAACACCCCTGCACCATCTACAGGTGCGCGTGGCTGGGATTGTGTCAATATGAGAGGGAAAAGTAAAACAAGATGGGGGGCGTGGGCAGGCGGGGGCAGGCGGGTGAAGGTGCTTGGGGGTGCATTGGTGAATGGGCATGGGGATGATGCATGTGGGTGCATTGGTGCATGGGCATGTGGACGGATGGGCATGGGGTGGATGGCTGGCATGGTGGTGCACGGGCATGGTGTGGGCATGGGCATGGGGCAGGCATGCAGGTGCATGGGCATGTCGTTGATTACTATCACCATTCATTATCACTTTATCACTCATTTCTTCTCATAACACGCGCTGTGGCTACAGGTACTGCAGCAGCACAGTGTTTTCATTGTTCATCCAATTCTCATGTTATCTTGTCAACTAATTGTCATTTCAACACGCGCGGCGGCCCGCAGGTACAAGGCCCCCAACGGCGGCGCGCTCAAGTCGGCGCCCGAGCGCAAGTTTGACGGCATCAAGCTGGAGACGGGCCCCAACGTGCCCGTCGCCCCCGTCACGCAGCTCGCCATCTGCCAGGGCTGCTACCAGGACGAGCAGGCCCGCTTCCGCACGCCGGGCGCCAAGGTGCGGCCTGTTTTGGCGGGGGGGTGCCTGTTTTGGCGCGGGGGTGCGTGTTTTTGTGGCGGGGGATGCCTGTTTTTTGGGGGGGGGCGCCTGTTTTTGAGGGGGGTGCCTGGTTTTGAGGGGGGTGACTTTTGTGGCGCGGGGTGCCTGTTCTGGCGGGGGTGCCTGTTTTGGAGGGGGGTGCCTGTTTTGGCGGGGCGCCTGTTTTGGCAGGGTGCCCATCTTGGTCTGCTTGGGCGGGCACCTGGTTTGCTTTGGCAGGTGCTGGGCTGGGGTTGCTTGGTTGGACACTGGGATGATTGCTGGGGTCGCACCCCTGTTGCACCGCTGTTGTGCTGTGCCGCTGTTGAGCTGATCCTGTGCCGCTGTTGTGTTGATTTGTACCGCTGCTGTGCTGATCCTGCGCCGCTGTTTGTCCCGCTGTTGTGCTGATCCTGTACCGCTGCTGTGCTGATCCTGTACGGCCGATTGTACCACCGTCCCGCTGTTTGTACCGCCATACCGATGTCGTACCGCTGCTGTACCGCTGTTGTGCTGTAACACTGCTGTGTTGATCCTGTACCGCCGTACCGCTGTCGTACCGCGCAGGTGCGGCTGCCCGCCAACGTGCAGCCGGGCGACCTGTACGCGGAGAAGGTGGAGCAGTTCAACCGGGTGCGGGACACGGACCCCGACGTGGAGAACGAGTTCTTCGAGACGCGGCAGTCCTTCCTGTCGCTGTGCCAGGGCAACCACTACCAGTTCGACACGATCCGGCGCGCGAAGCACAGCAGCATGATGGTCCTGTACCACATCCACAACCCCACCGCCCCTGCGTTTGCCTCCAGCTGCAACGTGTGCCAGGCAGAGATCGAGTCGGGCACGGGCTTCCGGTGCACCAAGTGCCCCGACTTTGACATCTGCGCCCGCTGCATGGAGGCGCGCGGCCACGAGCACCCCGTGGTGGTGCGTGGGTTTTGTCGCGTTTCGTCCTGCCGCGATGCGTCCTGCCTCCTTGTACTTTTGTGGGCTTCTTTCTTTGGGGTTTTGTGGGCTTCATTGTTTGGGTTTTCGTGGGCTTCATTTTATTCTTATGGCTGTGTTTTGTGCCCCTTTTCGTGGCCGTGTTTTGTGCCGCGTTTTGTGGTCCTATGTTGTTGATGCTGCTGTACTGCTGTGCCGCCCCCTGTACTGCTGCTGCTGTACTGCTGTGCCGCCCCTTGTATTGCTGCTGCTGCTGTGCTGCTGTACCGCCCCCTGTACTGCTGCTGATGTACTGCTGTGTACCGCCCGAACCGCAGAAGCACGAGAGCCGCAAGTACGACGAGACGCGGATGCGGCTGACCGAGCAGGAGCGGCGGGAGCGCAACGAGCAGCTGCAAAAGACCATGGCGCTGCTGGTGCACGCGTGCAGCTGCCAGAACCCGCAGTGCAGCAGCAGCTCGTGCCGCAAGGTGCGCCAGCTGTTCCAGCATGCGGTCGCGTGCCAGCACAAGGTGACGGGCGGGTGCCAGATGTGCAAGAAGATGTGGTGCCTGCTGAACCTGCACGCGAAGAGCTGCATGCGCTCCGATTGCCCGGTGCCCCGGTGTAAGGAGCTGAAGGAGCTGCGGCGGCGGCAGACGGCGCGCCAGGAGGAGAAGCGGCGCAAGGCGTACCAGAACATGCTGCGGCAGCAGATGATGAGCGGGCCGTCGGGCGGGCACTGAGGGGCAGCGGGCACTGATTGGCACTGATGGGCACGCAGATGGGCGCCCGCTGAAGGGCACTGAGGGGCAGCGGGCACTGAGGGGCCCCAGGACATGCTGCGGCTGGGTCCGCTGGGTCATTCAGCGCGGCTGGGGCAATGAGCGCGCCTGGTTCATTGAGTGCAACTTGCCACCGTTTGGTAGTGAAGGCACTGAGCTGGCACGCGGCGCGCCATGCCTGCTACAGCTCGGCAGCAGATGTAGCTCGGCAGCAGATGATGAGCGGGCCGTCGGGCGGGCACTGAGGGGCATGCGGGCACTCAATGAATGAGTGCAGCTTGCCACCGTTTGGTAGTGAAGGGGTTGCGCCACTGTTTGGCACTGGGTGCTTTCGCCTCAGATGGGCACTGAAGGCGTGTGCCACAGGCCGCGCCATGCCTGCTATAGCAGGCCAGATGTAGCTGAGTCGCTGGGTAGGCTGCGCGCTGCAATTGATAGGCTGCGCGCTGCCAGGGATAGGCTGCGTGCCTTTTGGACTTGAGAAGTGTGGGGGCCCGCAGCAGCAGCACGTGCTGCAGCAGCAAAACGTGCAACGTGGGCTGCCGTAGCAGAGCGTGCATTGTGGGCTGCCTCCGCAGGAGCACGTAGCCGCGCAGCACAGGGTGGTTGGGGTTGGCTGCGCGCCAGCCCAGCTGGTCGGTGGGTTGATTTTTATACTTGTCCAGGCAGGGCGTGTGACGTGGACGAGTGACGACTGTAGGACACAAGCACTGCAGCACAGCTTGGGACACCACTGTACGATGACCCGCCCCCCGCCCCCTCTGCATGATGCATGAGCGAGGGGCGGGTGTTTAGGACTCACAAGGGAGCCATTGGTGTGCTCCTTCTTCCAAGGGGGGTTCTTGTGGGGGAAGCACCGTGTGGGATATGCATTTTGTGAGGATCTGGATGTGAAGAAACGCACCCATGGCTTCTTCTCGAGGTTGCCCCATCATGAGCTCATGAGTACCAAAGTATGCCCCACAATTTTGTGTAAGTTCAATGCGCATTGACCTGATGCATGCTGCCCACAGTCTCCCAGCTGCAGCTGACTAGCAGCCTTGGGCCAGCCCACATCACAGGCATGCCACTCATGTGAGCAAAATGTTTTCATGATCCTACCTACCTCATTGGCGACGAACGCTGCGGTTGTAAGTGCGCGAGCAGCTGCAGTGGTCAGTTTGGTGTAAACCACAGGAGCACGACCTCTCTGTTGAACTGTGTTTCGATGCTAGCGTGCCAGAGGGCTGCTGGCCTCTCGCGGGCGCGTTGTCCAGTTACCCGTGCAGACCCCCTGCGCACAAGCCGATGCACTCGGGTGGTGACTCGGGGCTCGGGTGATGGGTCTGGGGGAATGCCCGCGTCTATGACGGTGGAGAAGGCTTACGGCATCCTAGGCGTCAGCCCGGGGGCGTCCTTTGAGGAGATTCTGCAGCGGAAGGGGAAATTACTGCAGGTAGCAGATTCAGAGAAGGCAATGGAGGTGGAGATGGCGTACGACCTGCTTCTCATGCAGGTGCGCGAGGGCCAATGGGGCACTGGGGCCCTAGGGTTCTTTGCGGTGCCCCTTCGATCTCGGGGCACGGGCTCGCAGCACCACCTGCGCCGCGAGGGCAGCGAGGGCGTTGCGTACGTCGCGGTGCCCTGTGACGTGCCAGCGCGTCATGCTCCTGCCATGAGCCCTGGCTGTGCAAGCTCCACACCGAGCATGCGTGGTGCACATGCTTGGGTGCCTGCGGGTCCAGATAACAACATTTGCAGCAGGTAGTGCAGCATGCATGTGAGGCAGGCAGCAGGGCTAGTGCAGGAGGAGGGGTGGGGGGCCTGTAGGGGCGGCGCGCCATGTGTGATGCTGCGATGTGCTGAAGCTGTTCGCACGCCCCGCTGGTGGGGGGCATGCTGAGCAACCCAGGGGCAACCCAGGGGCGCTTCTCCCTGAATACATGCCTGAAAACATATTAACACGTGCCTGTTAACACATGCCTGAAAACGCATACCTGGCAGAGGGCACAGACTGACTCTCCTACCTACCTATTTACCTACCCACCTACCTACCTACCGAACCACACACCTGCCTACCTGTTTACCTAACCTATTCTCCCACCTACCTACCCACCGCCCCTACTTACCCACCTACCTATTTGCCCACCTCCCTCCCTGCCCACCCTCCTACTCCATTGCATGCACGCTAACAGAAAACGCACTCCATTGCACGCGCGCTAAAACGAATGCACGCGGCGCCGCGCAGAGCATGAAGAAGCGTCTGACTGGCGAGCTGGAGGTCTCCACGTCGGTGCGCTACGCAGGTGGGTTGGGTGCCTTTTTAGAAAGCAGCTTTTTTTATCCCTTAAAGCAGCTCAACAGTCGGGGCAAGGTGTGCCATGCCAGTGCAGTACGATTGAGGGTGTGGGGCAGTACGATTTCGGGTGCAGGACGGCACATGGTCGGGTGTGGGGCAGTACAATTTCAGTCGTGGTGCGGTACATGGCCCATGCCCCTTCCACCCTAAACCCTGAACCCTAAAGCCCTGAACCCTGAACCCTGAACCCTGAACCCTCAACCCTGAACCCTGAACCCTCAACCCTGGATGACAACCCTGGCACCGCGCAGACGTGCCGGTCACGCCCATAAAAGAATCTAACCCTGAACCCTAAACCCTGAACCCTAAACCATGAACCCTAAAACCCTCAACCCTCAACCCCAAACCCTCAACCCTAAACCCTAAAACTCTAAAACCGTAAACCCTGGGGTGGCCCGGCACCGCGCAGACGTGCCCGTCACGCCCAAAAAGAATTCCAGCGGCTTCGCGCGCGGCGGCGCCGCCCCCAAGGGCTCAGATGCCAAGGGGGGCGCCCCCTCCCTCCCCAAGCTGTCCGCGCCCGCTGGGCTGGGCGTGTCAGTCATGCGGCCGCGCAACAAAACCACGCTGGCCACACAAGGCGTGGTGTATGCGTCCCTCGCGACGTGGGCGCTGCTGCAGGTGTGAACCCTAAACCCTAAACCCTAAACCCTAACCCATTTTTCTCCCATCCATACACAGGGAAATGTTCCGCGTGTTGTGTGTGTGTGTGTGGGGGGGGGGGGGGGGTAACCTGCGGCTGGGCCCTGCTGCAGGTGGTGCTGCTCCACTGTACTGCATACTCGTACCGCATACTTGTACTGCATACTTGTACCGCGCCGTACCGCAGGCCGTACTGGAGGCTGATGTGGCCCAGCTGAGCGACACGGCGGGGCTGCAGCTGTCGCTCGCGCTCGCGTACACCATCTACACGCTCAAGGAGAACAAGGGCATGCAGATCGGTGCGTGGCCGGTTCAGGGTTCAGGGTTTAGGGTTTAGGGTTTTGGGTTCAGGGTTAGAGAGTTTGACTCCTGCATGTCCACCCTGCATTTGAACATTTGAAACCACCCTGCATCCACACCCAACATCCAGAAACATTTGAACCAACCCCACCCTGCACGCTCCCCTGCAGGCAAGGCCGTGGGCGTGACGATGGGGTGTCTGGTGCTGGGGGGTGTGGTGGGCAACCTGGTGGAGGCCTGGCTCCGTGTGGACATTGTGCCCATCCTGGTGCGTGGCGAACAGCTGACCAGTGAATGTATGTGACTCATAGTTTAACTCGTATTTGACCAGCCCAGCGTTTCCAGGCTTTCCTTCTTGCCTGCTACCACCTCATATATCCTGCAGCTATTAGAGCCCAGCGTTTTCAGACTTTCCTACGTTTATTGTTGTTGTTGTTATTACCATGGTGTGCGTCACCAGCCGCTGCCCTCCAAACACGTACCAGTGTTAAATGTTCAGCTATGCGAGCAGCACACAGCTGAGCGGGGCGATGTGCCTGTACCCCTAACCCTAAAAACCCTAAAAGCCTGAACCCTTGACCCTAAACCCTAAAACCTTAAACCCTAAAACCCTACACCCTAAACCCTGAACCCTGAACCCTAAAACCCTAATCCCAAAACCCTGTGTCGTGTGGGCGCGCAGGGCTTCTCGTCACCAGGCGTGCTGGTGGGGGAGTGGATCATTGCAGCGCTGGCGGCTGGCGCGATTTTCCTGGTGTAGAGGTTGACCCACCTCAAATGTCCTGGTGTAGGGGCCCCCTCCTGGTGTTCTCCCTGGTGCCTTCCTGGTGTAGGGCCCACCTCCAATGATCCTGGTGTAGGACTCTGCTGGGTTGGCCCACCTCCAAGTTCCTGGTGTAGGGGCCCTGCTGGGTGTCCTCCCTGGTGCCTTCCTGGTGTCTTCCTGGTGTAGCATGGTGCAGCCGTTGGTGGGGTGGCGCCCACTCAACGGTGGGATATCCTGCTGGGATATCCCACCTGGGATATCCTGCTGGGATACCCTGCTGGGATATCCTGCTGGGATATCCTGGTCCATGCTATCCCTGGTGTAGGGGCCCTGCTTGGTTGGCCCACCTCAAATGTCCTGGTGTAGGGGCCCTGCTGGGTTCTGGAAAAAAAGCAGCTTAAAAACAACAGACGCAAGGAAGGACAGAACGCCCCGCCGAAACGCAAGGCAAGCACTGGGTACGGCTGAGGGGGGAGAGGGGAGTAGGGGGCCTTTAATATCTTAATGCACGGGCCTGGCGTGGGGCTGCGTCGTGATGTTGGTAATGATGATGGTGGTGAGAATGATGAGAATGCATGATGCTCGTGTGCTTGGCTGTTTTTCCCCTTGACGCCCGTTTCAGAAACGGCTGTTGCAGTAGCGTCCGTTTCAGAAACGGCTGGACGGTGAGACATGGCGCGCCCGGCAGTTGCTGGTACAGTTCGCAACGTGGGTGGGCGCAGCAACTGTGAGATCATTGGTACAATTCTTTGTTTGGGGGGCGCCTCCCATGCGTTGGTACCCATGCGGTGGTACCCATGCAGCGGTGGCAGAGCAGTTTTGGTGTTGTGTGATGCAGGACGGCACGAGTGGGGCTTGATGTAAGCTTATGCAACGGTGGGTGGTGAAGACGTTTCAGGCGCAATGCGGGGGCTGTGGTGCTATGTAAACAGGTGGGAGTCATGTCAGAAGGAGCACGAGCAGCTGGGAGTCATGGCAGAAGGAGCATGTGCACGTGGGCTGGGCTGTGGAGGGCCGTGGCAGTGGGAGCAGCAGCGTGGTCCGCTCACCTCCCGCATCACGCATGCATGATTAGTGTGCAAGCATGTCATATGCCATGGTTGGCACTGGTTGTGCCAGACGACTCCCATGCCCGCACAATACCAGCCATCCAGCCAAGAGCTGGAGATCGCGAGGGAGTTGTTTCCTCACGAGCCTCCAGGTTTCCCTTTCCCAGGGTGCTTCGACCCCAAGGAGGTTCGCGTTCCAGCTGGCGATAACCAGGGCATTGTATCCGATGACGAGGACCTGCAGGAGCAGCTGGAGACGGAGACGGGCTTTGGATCTGTAGTTGGTGAGGGGCAGGCTGCGACGCCCAGATCGGCCCTGGACGGTGCTGGCGCATTTTCTGACAGGAATTGGGAATTTTCTTGCAGTGGTTTGCGGGCTGCCCATCGTGCCCCAGGAGAAGCATGAGAAGCTGACGGCTGTGCTCATCAGGGTGCTGAGCCAATTTGGCGCCGTCCGTGAAGGTGGGGCGTCCGCTGGGGTGCGCCGCGTGGGCTGTGCGCGGGTCATGGGCGGGGCACTGACCTTGGCATGATCTATGCAGGTGGAGTGTACATGCCCAAGGATGCAGCCGGCACCTCCAAAGGCTACGCGTTTGCGGAGTATGAGTCCGCGGAAGTGAGTGCTTGCACCTCGTGAAGTGGGTATTTGCATGGGTCATGGTACTGACGGCTGCCCATGTGCACGGTCCCGCAGTCCGCTCAGAAGGCGCGGCTCAGCAGCATGCAGCCGGAGAACCCGAATGCCACGCCGTCCCACCCCCTGCGTCTGGACAAGAACCACAGGCTGATCGTGAACCTGTTCGACGACATTGACAAGTTTGCCAAGATCGCAGACACCTACACAGCCCTGGAGCCTAAGGAGTTCAAGCCAGTGGTGGGTGGGCGCAGCTGTCTCAGGCTGTGTGCGCATGGCGTGCACGTGGCAGCATGCATGGGCGCCCATGACACGAGGCGGGGGTTTTGCAGGGGTGCTCATGATGTGAGAGTGTCCAGGGGTGCTGAGCGTGTGTTGGGCCAGGGGCGCTCCTGATGTGGGAGTGTCCAGAGGCGCTCATGATGTGAGAGGGCGTGTAGCATGCATCATGGGCGCCCATGGCACGAACGGGGGTTTTGCGGGGGTGCTACCGCGTGCGTTGGGCCTGCACCCCTGGGGGGTGCTGGTGCTATGGGTGGCGCTGCCAACCCTGCAGCTATGGGTCTGGGGGCAGGCATGGGAGGGCTAGGTGCTGGCATAGGCGTTGGGCCTGCACCTTGCCATACCCAACCCCATGGCATTTCAGGCCCCATGGCTCACTGGGCTGTGCCCTGGTGCTGCACATGCATGATGGCTGCACATGCATGATGGCTGCACATGCGCGATGGCTGCACATGTGCGATGGCTGCAATGCGCGATGGCTGCAGGAGAACCTGTACAGCTGGATGCTGGACAAGCTGGGCCGCGACCAGTTTGCCATCCGTGCAGGCATCGAGACGGTCGTGGCGTGGAACGACGGCAAGCGCGCGCGCCACGAGGAGGTGCGGGGGCTGCATGGGCATCTCATCATGCATGCTGTCATCATGCGGTATCAGCAGCAGCATGCAGCATGTATCATACTGTCGCAGGGCAATGAGGAGGTGCGGGGCAGCAGCATGAGCATGAAGCATGCGGCATGCGGCATCGCAGCGGCAGCAGCAGCAGCAGCAGCATGTGGCATTGCTATTGGGCATCGCAGGCAGCATTGCCGCAGGGCATTGTGGCAGCATGCGGCATTGTGGCAGCATGGGCATCATTATCAGCAGCAGCAGCATGCAGCATGCCAGCAGCAGCAGCATGTGGCATTGCAGCATTGCAGGCAGCATTGCCGCAGGGCATTATGGCAGCATGCAGCATGGCAGCAGCAGCAGCAGCAGCTGCTGCTGCAGCAGCATGCGGCATTGGAGGCAGCATTGCCGCAGGGAATCGTGGCAGCGTGCGGCAGTGGGGGAGATGTGGCACCGCAGCAGTAGCAGCAGCATTATTAGCATGTGGGCATCGCTGCAGCAATGCAGCAGCAGCAGTGGCAGCACTTGCGGCACTGCAGGAGAGGAATCAGCATGCGGCATTTTCACAGCAGCACCAAGCGGCACAGCAGCAGCAGCGGCAGTCGTAGCGTGGCGAGCAGCAGCAGCAACAGCAGTATTGAGCGATGAAGCACAACAGCAATGTGCGGCATTGCAGCAGCAGCAGTGGCAGTGTGGCAAGCAGCAGCAGCAGCAGCAGCAGCGGCATGCGGCGCAGTCATAGTGCACCGAGCAGCAGCACCAAGCAGCACTCCCCCTCTCCCTCATCCCTGGCCACGCCCTGGTCACACCCCGGTCACACCCTCATCACACCCTGGTCACACCCTGGTCTCACCCCGGTCACACACCCCTGTCATACACCCCGGTCACACCCCGGTCACACCCTCATCACACCCCGGTCACACACCCCGGTCACACCCTGGCCTGACCCCGGTCACACACCCTGGTCACGCCCCGGTCACACCCGGTCACACACCCTCGTCACACACCCCGGTCACACCCGGTCACGCCCTGGTCGCGCAGGTGGCCAAGCGCAACTACTGGACGGAGACGTTCGTGCAGTGGTCGCCCCTGGGCACCTACATGACCACCATCCACAGGCCTGGTGTGGCCGTGTGGGGCGGCCCTGAGATGGGGCGCATCCAAAAGTACGCGCACCCGGTGAGTGGCGGCTGTTTTAGGGTTTGAGGGTTTAGGGGTTTAGGATTTAGGGTTTAGTGGCGGCTCAGGGTTTTAGGGTGTAAGGGTTTAATGTTTAGTGGCGGTGTAGGGTTTTAGGGTGTAAGGGTTTAGGGTTTAGTGGCGGTTTAGGGTTGGGGGTTTAGTGGTGGTGTAGGGTTTAGGGTTTAGTGGCGGTTGAGGGTTTTAGGGTTTGGTGGCTGTTGAGGGTTGAGGGTACGGCCGTCTTTGGGTGCGCCACGAATGCATGAGCTGCAGCAGCAACAACCACAGCAGCGGCAGCGGCAGCGGCAGCAACAACAAGATCAGCAGCGGCAGCAGCAGCTGCAGTGGCGACAGCAGCGGCGGCGGCGGCGGCAGCAGCGGCAGCGGCAGCAAGATCAGCAGCGGCAGGAACAGCAGTGGCGACAGCAGCAGCAGTGGCGGCGGCGGCAGCAGCGGCAGCGGCAGCAACAACAAGATCAGCAGCGGCAGGAACAGCAGTGGCGACAGCAGCAGCAGTGGCGGCGGCGGCGGCAGTGGCAGCGGCAGCACCGCACCAGCAACCTTGCAGCAATTGCACACACGCACGCACGCACCCCCACCCCCCCCAAATACCCCGCAGGACGTGCGGCTGATCGCGTACTCGCCCACACACAACACACACATGCACACACACGGGAAATTATTCCTTCAGTATTTTATATCTTATTTAATTATTGCTTTATTCTGTACTGGAGTTTCTTTAGTTTGCTATTTACGCGCATTACGTAACACGCGCAGGACGTGCGGCTGATCGAGTACTCCCCCAACGAGAAGTACCTGGTGACGTACAGCAGCACCGACCCCGCGCGCCCCACCGACCACGCCACCTGCTCCTTCCTCGTGCACGACGTGCGCACCGCGCGCAAGCTGCGCGTGTTTGAGGGCCCCGCCGAGGACTACATGCTGGGGTCCACGGCAGGCAAGTTGCAGGCGGCAGAGATGCAGGGGGGGTTGTGGGGAGTTTGCAGGGTTTGTTTAGGGTTGGGGATGTCGGATGTGGGGGCGGTTGTTTGGGGTTTGTGTAGGGTTTGGGGGTCATTGTTTTGGGATCTGGGGGTCAGGGTGTGAGGGCCCCGCCGAGGACTACATGCTCGGCTCCACGGCAGGTTTGTGTAGGGTTGTGGGGCCTTCTTTAATGGTTTGTTCAGATTTGGGGATCTGCGGGTTCAGGGTTTTGGAGTTGGGGGGTGAGGGTTTGAGGGCCCTGCGGCAGACTACATGCTGGGCTCCACGGCAGGCACGTGTTGAAAGGGGGTTTGGGGGTGTGTGTGTGTGTGGGGGGGGGGATTCTGGGGGTCAGCGGTTATGAGGGTTCTGGGGGTTGGGGCTTAGGGTTTCGTGGGTAGGATTAATTTGTGGGTAAGGGGGGCTGGTGGTGGAAGGGTTCAAGGTGTGTAGAAGAGGTTGTAAGCATGGTGCGGTCTCTTGTGGGGTACCGGGTGAAGTTGTTTGAGGTTCAGGCTGCGCGGGCTGAAGTGTTAAGGGTTTGGATTGAAGGGTTGAGGGGGTTTAGGCGTGGTGCAGTGTCTCTTGGGGTGTACTTCCCTGCATGCATGATCCCGGCTTCGCATTACCTGCGTGCTGTGTGCTGCGCCACCAACTGCCACGCTGTGCGGTGCCACTCGCTGTGCCATGCCGCGCCATCAAGCGCCGTGCTGCCGCGCCACCAACCGTCATGCTGTGCCATGCTGTGCTGTGCCACGCGCTGTGCCCTGCTCCCACGCCACCAATTGCCGAGCCGTGCCATGCCACGCCCTGCTCCCACGCTGACAACTGCCGTGCCGTGCTAACAACCGCCGTGCTGTGCTGCGTGCTGTGCTGTGTCCGCAGGCGCGATCAAGTGGCCCGTGTTCAAGTGGGCGGGCGGCAAGGAGGACCTGTACTGCGCGCGCCTGGGCCGCCTGCGTGCACCTGATGGGACTGTGTCAGCGGCAGCCATCCTGGTGCGTTTTTTGGGGGGATTTCTGTTTATTTCTGCTGCTGTTTATGGTCCTGTTTATGTTCCTGGGCCGCCTGCGTGCGCCTGATGGGACCGTGTCGGCCGCCGCCATCCTGGTGGGTGGGGGTTCATGTTTCCTGTTTATGTTTATGCTTCTGTTTATGGTCCTGTTCATGTTCCTGTTTATGTCCCCGTCATGTTTATGTTCCTGTTTACGGTATGTTCCTGCTTATGCCTATGTTTACGCTCCTGCTTCTGTTTATGGTCCTGTTCATGCTCATGTGTCAGCCGCCGCCATCCTAGTGGGTGGTGGTGGTGGGGAGGGGGTGGGGGGTTCTGTTGACTTATGCTTCTGTTTATGTTCCTGTTTATGCTGATGTGTCAGCGGCCGCCATCCTGGTGGGTGATAAGGTGGTGGGCTGCGTGCTAGGTGACGTTTGTGGGGGCGGGGGTGTGGTGGGGTTGAGTGAGGTGGGCAGGGGGGGAATGGCGTGCATGTGCATGGATGCAGTGCGGCAGGCGCGCGTGCAGGCGCATGCTATAGTCTGAACTGCCGTGCATGCACCTGAACGGGCGCTTCTCGCACTGCTGCCCTTTTATTCTTACTGCGGCTCATTGTACTCTTCTAGTTTTGCGCTTGTTTGTTGTTTCCCTCTTGTCATAATGCGTCTGTCTGCCTATGTTTCTGTTAGATTTCTGCTCCTGTTCAGGTTCCTGGGATGTGTCTTTCGTTGTTCCTGTTGTGTCCCTACTTCTATTTATGCTTGTACCAGTTACGTTTCTACTTCTAGTTATGGTATGTTTATGCTTATGTTTCTGCACCCCCTGCCACCTCCCGCGCAGGTATATACTATGTTCCTACTTCTGTTTATGTTCATGCTCATGTTTCTACATCTCTTGCCCCCTTGCCTAAACCCTAAACACTAAGTAAACCCTAAAACCCTAAACCCTGCCACCTCCCGCGCAGCTCTTGCCGCCTTGCCTATACCCTAAACCCTACCCTCAATATCCACTGAAACCCTAAACCCTAACCTAAACCCTGCCACCCCCCGCGCAGGTGACGCAGCACCTGTTCATGTTCATGTTCCGGTTTTGTTTCTACTTCTACAGTTCATGTTTTTGCTTATGTTTCTGCACACTCCTGCCACCCCCCGCGCAGATGTACGCGGCACCTGAGATGAAGCTTCTGGACAACAAGCCGCTCAAGATCGATGCAGTGCAGGTGTGGGAGCAGACTGCTGCGGGGTTTTTAGGGTTTAGAGGTCAGGGTTCACCGGTAGGGTTTAGGAGTCAGGGTTTTGCGGTAGGGTTTAGGAGTCAGGGTTTTGCGTTGGGGTTTAGGGCTGTGGGCTCGTTGCCTTCATGCCTAGGGTGTTAGGGCTGTGGGGCTAAACCCTAAACTAAACCCTAACCACACCCACACCCCGCAGGACTTTGAGTGGAGCCCCAGCGAGCCGCTGCTGGCCGCGTACACGGCCGAGGTGAACCAGCTGCCCGCGCGTATCGTGCTCATGCGGCTGCCCGACCGCGCGGAGGTCCGCATGAAGAACCTGTTCTCGGTGTCGGACGTCCGCATGTTCTGGCACCCGCAGGTAACGTGGGGGTTTTACGGTTTTTTTGGGGGGGTTGATTGTGGGTGTCTCACCTATGGCCACTCATCGCGGCTGCCCACTGTTTTGTCAAACCTAACACTTTTTTCACACCTGTGGCCACGCATCGTCAAGCCTCACGTGCCATCACACCTCACGTTTTGTCACGCAAACCACTCGTTGCACATTGCCTCACGTGCACATTGAGCCACACCGGCCACTCATTGACAAGCCTTATGTGTCATCAAATTTCACGTTTTGTCACACATGCCACTCATTGTCGCACCAACCACTCATTGCCCCAGGGCGACTACCTGGCAGTCAAGGTGGAGCGGTACACCAAGACGAAGAAGAGCACGTACACGGTGCGTGTGTATGTGTGATGGCCGATTCGCCCACCCACCATCCCACTCACCCCGCACACTCACAGTCCACCACACTGGAAATGCTCCACACAAGCAATGTTTCACGCGGGAAAAGCAATGTTTCACACACGGGACATTTTTCCCAGCGCAGGGCTTTGAGCTGTTCCCCGAC
>QAXD01000217.1:997166-1064970 GCA_004335575.1 Haematococcus sp. NG2 | reverse complement strand
AGAGGGGGGACTCTGGCCATTCTGTTCCTTTTCTTTTTTCTAAACCCTATCAGCACTGTGCATTATGTCGCATGAAACCCTTGATGACACAGGATGCCCTCGACGCCTGGACCCATGCACCTGGCGCCACCCATCAGCAAGAACCAAGCAGTGTACCGCACATGCCGTGTGTGATACAGGTGTTCTGTTGTACTGCTGTACTGTTGTACTACTGTACTGCTTTACTACTGCACTGCTGTACCGCCGTACCTGGGCCACGGCGTACGGCAGCGCGGAGTACATGCCAGCTGCGCGCTCACGGTAGTACACGGGGCGCTCAATGGCCAAAATAGGCAGCACACCACTGCGGAGCCACAGAGCAAGGGCAGCGGGTGCCATCAGCTCATGTGGACATCAGCAAGGATCGGCGAGCTGGGCAGGGCGCAGTGCCGCGCAACAAAGCCAGCGAACGATGCTCCTGCCTGTGTTGTTTCACTGCTGTACCACCCCTTATCGCCCGTGCGACGCTACCTCTTTCCCCCGCCCCCAACACATCCACCCACCACCCATCACCCCCTGCACCACCCCCCTAACCCACCTCCTGCACGCAAGCTGCACCCACACGCACGTACCTGGCATTGTAGGTGCCCAGGAAGGTGATGCACAGGAACAGAGCTCCCATGACGTTGAACACGTCCACGGGTGTACCGCTGCACGCATAGGTGCAGTACAGGTGTGGTCACCCATTGCAAGCGGCAAGCCGGCCATGTGTTTTGAGCGCATGCAGCTCACGCTTGCTGGGGTGTGATGCAGATGAACTGACTGGCCCATTCATGTTTAGGGTTTAGGGTTACGGGTTTGGCCAGCCACAGACAGGTGAAGTAGTGACATGTAAACATAACTAAAGGCACGCACAGGTCTGCAGAACTCCTTACAACTCAACATGGCACATCAGTACATCATGCCAGGCCAGCTGCAGACAGGTAACTTATGTAATAACAGACCAACAGCCACAGGCAGGCAGGTGAGCCAGCACACGGGCACACACCCAAAGCCCTCACATCTGTGTGCAGCGCCACTCACCGCTTGGTGCCCATGTCCCAGTAGATGGACCCCAGCAGGAGACCCAGGATGGTGCAGAACATGTACCGCACTCCATTGTACCTGCGAGGAGGCGGGACGCACATGTCACACAAGGCGGTACGTGGGGCACGTGCGTTGTGTGACCTGCCCCATGACTTCCTTCTCTTGACTGCAGTGCGTGCCCACCTGCGACCCCCCCCCCCCCCCCCACACACACACACAGCATGCTGCTTCGCCATCACACAAATGTGGCACCCACGCCCACGTGACAGGCACAGCACATGCTTGGCACAGAGGGCAAGCGGCACATGCATGCTGCACTGCAAGTCTGAAACCAAGTGTAAAATACGACGCAACACACACAACACACACAACAAATGGACACAAGCAAGCACAACACACGCAATGGATGGACACGCAGCGAGCTGTGCCAGGGCCACGCACGTCACACACAACACATGCAACGGATGGACATGCACATTATGCAGTGCACTGGGGCCACGCACGTGGGGTTGCGCCAGTACTGGTCCGCGTTGCGGCGCAGCAGCGCGCAGAACTGCTCCCACAGGCCGCGCGCGTAAAAGTGTGAGAAGCTCAGCGGCGCGTCGCCCTCTTTAGGCACCGCCAGCTCAGCCGCCAGCTCATCAGCCATCACCACCAGCTGGCTGGAGCTGAAGATGTCTGCAAAGTCGCGGCCCAGCTTGGTCTCGGCTGACACGGTGGAGATGTCCAGCATCCAGGTGGCCGGGTTCAGGCCCTCAGGCAGGGGGGCCACCCCTGGGATGGCCTGCGCAGCACGGGCGGCAGCGGGGCAGCCGCAACGGATCAGCGCCCAGGTGCATGCAGCCGGGAAGCATTGCGTATGCAGCGGTATGCAGCCGGGAAGCAGCACGTATGCAGCCTGTATGCAGTCCGTTTGCAGCCGGTATGCAGCGGATATGCAGCTGGTATGCAGCCCGTATGCAGCTGGTATGCAGCCACACACACAGCACTGCATGGCCCAGTGCAGTCCAGGGCAGCACGCAACAGTGAGCTTGGCCGAACCAAGTCATACAAAACAGCGGTACAGCAGCGGTACAACAGCGCGACAACAGCGGTACAACAGCGCAAAGGGAGCACAGAGCAGCACAACAGCACAAAGGGAGCGTAGGGCAGCGAGACACAGCCACACACCGAGAAGTAAGCCACCAGGTCCTTAGAGCGCTCGCCCAGGGGGCCGTGGTAGATGGTGCGCCCACCACGCTTGAGCAGCAGCAGCTCATCAAACGCCTGCGGCCGGAAGCAGGGGCAGCCAAAAAAATGTCCACAAGGCCCATCCACACATGCCATCATCACCCCAACTGGTGTAGGGGTCAGGGATGTATGACGCTGTAACTCGGTGAGACAACAGGGTGCCAGAGAATCCCACGCCCCAACACAACGCATGCGCTCCCTGCTCAGACAGGCAGGCGCGTGCTTGGGAGCTGAAGGGCCCAGCAGCCCACACGAATGAGCATGCACCACCCGCAGCCGCCCCACCCACCTCAAAGATGTCGATGGACGGCTGGTGAATGGTGCACACGACAGTGCGGCCCGTGTTGACGGTGTTGCGCACGGCGCGCATCACCACGGCAGCCGCGCGCGCGTCCAGGCCTGAGGTGGGCTCATCCATGAACACCACCGAGGGGTTGGCCACCAGCTCCACACCGATGGTGAGGCGCTGCGGGGGAAGAGGTGGACGGGCCATGAGGAGGTGAACGGGCCACGGGGAAGGTGAGCGGTTCACGGGACAGTATGCACCTACCACCGTCCGCGCTCAGACCCAGCAGTACACCAGCAGTACACCAGCAGTACACCAGCAGCCCACCAGCACTGCAACAGCAGCACATAAGCAGTACACCAGACCATCAACGCTGCACGCACCTTGCGCTGCTCCACGCTGAGCCCAAACACACCGGGCACGCCCACAATGGCATCACGCTGTGGCCCCAGCTCCACCAGCTCCATCACCTCATCCACAAACTTCTCCACAGCTGCCCGGTCCACGCCCGCCAGGCGCAGCAGACCGCTGATGGCCAGCGCTTCACGCACCTGCGCAGCCAGTCAGACGCACAGCCAGTCAGACGCACGGGTCGGTCAGACGTAGCATGATACATGCGTACAGGAAGTCAGACGTGCGGTCGGGCAGACATGCAGTCGACGATACGTGCAGTGAGGCTGGCTGGCGAGGAGTCAGACATGCAGCCTGTGAGACAGTGCTCGTCAGACAAGACTGGCCCGAAGGTACGGACAGGCACAACACAGCCACGTGCATGCTTGCGCAGCTCCTGAGAGCATCGCCGTGGCTGACTGACTGACTGACTGCTGGATCACTGCTGGCCTGACTCACGGTGGTGCGTGGCGAGTGGATGTCAGACTGCTCCACGTAGCCGCACACGCGCGCAAACGTGGCCTGCACCTTGGGGAACCCACCCACGTAGATCTCCCCCTTGACTGTCCCCTGGTTCTTGCGGCCCGCCAGCACGTCCATCAGCGTGGTCTTGCCTGCGCCTGACACACCCATCAGGGCGGTCAGCACACCGGGCCGGAAGGTGCCCGTGATGTCCGTGAGCAGCTGCAGCTGGGGGTGCGTCTCCCCCGCCGCCACCAGCGCAGCATACCCCTCCATGTCCCTGCAACATGTGTTAATTACTAACTTTTTGTATTGCTTTAATGGCTCAAAACTTCAATTGCGCCAGTGCATGCACGCGCAGCCAGCATGAGTTTCGTGAGCCGGTGCTTGTCATGGAGAGGCAACGTGCTTGTGAGTGCAAGGAGGTGCATGAGGAACGCGTGGGGACAGGTAGGGCGCAAGGCAGCAAGGCGGGAAAGCATAGTTCAGGTGGGACAGGAGACGGCCAGGTAGTGTGCACAGAGATACCGCTGAAGATGCGGCCCAGCTGTAATCAGCAGCACAACCCTGGCCTGCAACACCCTTGAAGCGCACCCATGCCGGTGCCTTCCCAGGATGAACATGCCCCGTGTATGATCCCACCGTTGCAACACCAAGCTTTTGTACACGTCACCTCACCTGGGCATGTTGACGCTGTAGCAGATCTTGCTGAAGGCCATGGCCATGGGCTTGAAGGGCAGCACCATGCCACGCTCAGCGGCCTTGATCTCACGGGCAGGACGACCACCCGCGGCCATGAGCGAAGCTCCCTTGGGGGTCGTGGGCAGAGCGAGAGCTGCATCACCCGTGGCCCCAGGCAGGGGCCCTTTCCCTGCGCCCTGCTCTCCCTGTGTGCCCATGTGCACCACCATGTCGCCCTTGGACTGCCCATCTGTACTGCCCCCGGAGTCCTCACTCCCCGTTGACACTTTGCGGGCTGCAGCAGTAGCGGTGGCAGTAGTGGCAGTAGCGCCGCCCTTGCCGCCCCGGATGTTGAACTCACGGTCTGCGAGGTACTCCTCCGAAACCACTGGGGCCTCCTTGCCCAGCTCTGGTGTGGAGAGAGTGTGAGGAGGGTGAAATGGAATGAGAGGCCCTTCTGATGTCTCTGTGGAATGTGTGCAACACGATAGACGGGGCAGAAAGCGCTGCAGCTGCCCAACAGTGCATCCCAGAAGTAAAGCAAGCATGGTGTGAGATGCCCTAAAAAAGACAGCACCCTCGTGACAGGAGATGCCAGCAGCCAGAAGCGTGAAAACAGCGCCGTGGCTCTGCGCCACCACCATGACTCACCACCAAACCATTTGAGGAAGAGGAAGGCACAGATTTGGAACACAAGCGTGTAGCCGATCAGCACCAGCACACCCAGCCAAACGTAGTACCTGTGAAGTGGTGGGCGTTGTGGGGGTATGTTTCACCGCAAGATTCAACCTGCCCATGATGGCTGGCAAATAGAGTTATGCATGACGGTGGCTTTGACCCGGCTCGGTGAGGAAAGGTGTGTTGTGAATTCAAGTGGCTTGCACACCTTCAGAGTCACAATGCATCAGTGGTGAGTGGATCAAGGCGGTGTGTGATTTGTCAGGTGCACTCTAGGCCTGGCTGGTGCTTCCTTCCTCGCGCAACAACACTGCCATAGTGCTTGAAGCATGCTGTTGCTGTGCTGCTGACCGTGCGCCCCGTCAGCACAACCACTCACTCATCGTCAAACAGGTTGTACGCCTTGAGAACTGCAGACCCCACAGTCATGTTTTGGCCCTTGTATGTGATGTACTTGGTCTGCCAGCGCGAGTGGTGCATCTCATTGATGGACAGGGCCTGCTGCGCGTACGTGATGGGGCTCAGCCAGTACGCCCTGCAGTACAACAAGCAGTACAACAGGCGGTACGGTACTGTTGCAACAGGCGTACTTCCGGCTGCACGGCCACAGGCTGTCCTACCTGGCACCAAGCTGTGCATCCTGCACGTCAGATGCTGCAACAGCAGACAGCCACCTGAGACCCAGATGAATCTGCATGCTGCATCACTCGCGAAGTAGCATTCACCCCCGGTCCGCAACCTGACCAGTCCGTCATCTCACACATCCATCACACTTCACGTCACTCACCAGATCCACCAGGGGTGGATCTTGTCCTTGGCCAGGATGAAGCCAGAGAGGATGAGCAGGATGATGAGGGCAGTTGACCCAAACGAGTTGGCGATGTCATAGTTGCGGGCCAGTGCAGCCAGGGCACGGAACAGGGCCAGTGCCATCTGACTCATGAGGATCATGTACACCTGAGGTGGGGCGCGTGGTTGAGAGCAGGTGATGGCGGTTGGAAATGAAGCTGTGAGGGCAAGCCAGGGGGGATCAGGTGTGCCGAGCAGATGTACACTGCGCCAGCTGTGCCATGCACCGACACACGAGCTATGCAAGAGCCAGGTACATGCACCATCCATCAGAACATCGACCCCACAGTGTAGAAAAGGCGCAGCAGGGGGCACCCAGCTCCCAGTCTGTCATAGCTCCCAGCCTGTCATACAACCGCACCATGAAGATGAAGAAGCGGCCTGGGCTTGGCGCCATGCCTGTGATCCAATACACCAGCAAGCTCCACATCACACCATCTGCCAGTGAGAAGGGGATGCGCAGCAGCACAGGAGGGATGGTGAACGTCCAGGAGGGGAAGAACATGGCGTTGCGCTGCTTGAAGAACACGCGCAGCGTTTGGACCTGGGTGCAGTAGGTTTAGGGTGGAGTAGGGCAGGATCAGTGTGTGCGATGAGTGATCACACCGTTTTCTGCACCATTGATGCAGAACACAGACACCTGCAGCAGAGGGTGCTGAAACGGCAGTAGCGGATGTAGCGGATGAAATCAGTAGTGGTCAGGGCTCGCTCCAGCAGCTCGGGAAAGCAAGGACTGGACTGCCACTCGCCTCCAGCTGTGGCTTTGCACACACAGCAACACATCGTCACTCCACTCACCAAGATGCCCATCTCCACATAGCCGTTGAACATGGAATGCGTGATGGAGTAAAAGATGATCGCCTGCAGGGGATGCAATCCAAAAGCACATTGTTAGCAGCCATATCACAGACAACAATGTCATCAGCCAGGACACAAGGGGCTCCTCCGGACATAGCATGTTGATGGCTAGAGCACCAGGTGCATAGGTCCAGCTACACCTGTCTCATGAAAAGGCACGGAAGGCAACAAGGGTGCATGGTGTGCATGTGCCAGCCTGACATGAGGCACTCACCAGGTACAACTGGCCGCCTGTCAGGCTGTCCTGGTCCATTGTCTTGTAGTAGAAGAGCGTGGAGAAGAGGATGCCAACAAACAAGGCTTGGAACGTCTTGAACCCCCACAGGAAGCTCATGCGCCCCATGAGCAGTGTCTCACGTTTGAGGTTGGCTTTCAGCGCGTCCCAGCCCCTTAGTGCATAGCTGCTACGCACAAGGGGGTCAGGGGGCCAGGAGCTGCCCTGAGTGCCATCATCTGCAGATCGAGAAAGGCAAGTGAAGAGTAACAAATACAGTCTTCAAGTGTACATGAGTCTGCAGCATCAAGCAGCAAACAGGTTCCAACCAAGAGACAACCACAGGCCGCTGCACAACACAAACAACAGCCCCTGATCTGTCAACCTGTGCGTCCCTCTTACCTGCCGCCTTGCCATCTTCCACTTTGACGACTGGCGCAGGGGGCAGTGCGTCCAGCTCAGCCTTGCGCTTCTGGCCTTCAGGAGAAGCTGCAAACCTTGCAGCCATCTCCTCCACAGGCATGAACCGCGACCAGTCAGCACCACCTGCCAGGCAGCCAACGCCGAAGACATGCACAGTGCATGAGACATGCCAACGCTCGTCAACACCTTGAACTGGCCTGCTGGCACGCTGGCAGTCCAAGGGGAGGTACGCACGATGTTTGCTGCAGCCGATGACAGCTCCATGCACAGCAGTCAACCTGCCCCCTGGACTGCGATCCCTGCACATTGCAGCAGCATCTGCTCACAGTACCTGTCCAGTACTGGCCCTGGTCCTTTTGTGACGTCACCTCCTGCAGGAAATCAGGCTCGCTCTTGCGCTCAGGGATTGAGAAGCCAATCGAGCTGAAGAAGGGCGCAACCTGCAAGGCACATGTACAGTGAACGGAGCAGGACGCTTGGAATCAAAGGCCCTGCAGAGATCGTGTGCCAACCTGCAGCCATCGAGGTCGAGGTGTTGAAGATGCACACAATTGTGCAGGACATGTTCACTGCTTCACTCCCATGGCATGTCCTTCAGCAGCACACCTGCTGGCGTGGTCCATGATATACGATGCGCCCGTCTGACAGAACCATCACATCATCGAACAGATCATACACTGCGCAGCACATGTGGCAGAACGATCATAGTACTCTCACTGGGGCCTGCACAATGCGGCACACAGGGTATTGCAGCCACCAAGCAGGAGGTAACTCTGCGATGGTCAATTCTGTTCAGCGCACCTTCTGGTGGTGGCTGTAGCAGGGATGCCAGGATGGTCATACCCATCATGTGCGCCATGTTCTTCAGGCAGTCAGTGATGAGATACGTGGTGGAAGAATCCAGGCCCGTTGAGATCTCATCCAGCAGCAGCACGCGTGCAGGTCCGACCAGGAACTCGCCTGTACAGTGATCATGGTCCATGATGGTGAGACATACAGATGCTGCTGCAGATCAAGCTCATGCAACATGCCGAATGGGAAACCCTCCCATCCAAGTCATAACATTTGATTAACCTTTGAAGTCCTATGTTTGTCTGGCCCTGTGTTTTGACCTCTATTCCCCACACCCGCACCTGTGGTCACACGCTTGCGCTGCCCGCCTGACACGCCGCGCATCATCTGGTTGCCCACGCGCGTGTCCGCACACACCTCCAGCCCCAGCAGGCGCAGCATGGTGTCCACCGCCATGTGGTGCACAGTGTTCTGCATCCCACAGTCACAGCATCACACACTCTTGTGCGTCACACACTCTTGTGCATCACACACTCCCGTGCATCACACTTCCCATGCTGTGTTTATTCAGGTTTTTGAACCATGCGGCCCTGCCACCATGATGATCCCTGGCCTTCTGCCTCATGTGAGGCTGATGCTCCCGTGCCCTCCATCCCCATCCCCATCCTCTTGTTTCAGCTGCCCACCTCTGCAGCCAACGCTGTCATGTAGCCAGCAATCACAGGGTCGGGCTTGATGCCTGCAGCCTGCTCACGACGAGCCAGCTCCTCAAGCAGAGCTGCGCAGTCACAGACAAGCACAAAACCATGCCAATGTTGAGGTATGATCCCGCCATCGTTGCAAGCTGTACACCAGACCAGGGTGGGTGCTGGCAGTCGTTCCAAAATGTGCCACACCCATCAGGCAGCTGCCTAGCAGCATGCTGGGGTACATGTGACAGATCTCAGCAGGCCTGCACACCTGGCATCACGCCAGAGCCCTGGTAGCACTTGGCGAACCCAAACGTCTCACGCACAGTCAGCTCAGCCAGGTGGTTATCCACCTGGTCCACGTAGGCGCTCGTGCGGCGCACCTGCGGCAGTACAGGTCCACCAGCATTAGGCAGTACAACAGAGGCTCTGCAGGTAGGTACGTGTATCATCATAGGTGTGATTGTGCGATTTGATGCAAACCGCCGCCACCTGCAGGCGTGCACACACCCATGCCACCACCAGCAGCTACCACTAATATGTTATCACATGCGACTGTCCAGCACAGCAGCGTTGTTGCCGCTGCACCACACAACTGACTGCCAGCAACTGCGGCCCCACCTGGAAATCGTCCAAGCGCTCGCCATTGTATGTGATGGACCCTGAGACACTCATGTTGTCCTTGCCACTGGTGCACACACCCGCCAGGCACTGGAGCAGAGTGGACTTGCCTGAGCCCGGTGGTCCCAGCAGCAGCGTCAGCCGGCCCTGAGAGCGCAAGCATCCAGAAGCAGCAAGGGTTGGGACCAGGCATGCGTGCCGCGTGGCTTGTGCTGCTCGTACATTCTGCGAGCCTGAGGGTGGTCACCGGTGGTGCATCAAGCCATCGCCACGACACTCTATGCTGCACTTCAGCACATGATCGTTACGATGCGTTAGCCGTTCAGGACGGGTATACATGACTGTATATGATGTGTATATGATGCATTCCTCGGCCACACACCGGCTTCAGGACGCCCGCGCAGTTGTGCAGCACCTCAAACGGCCTCATCTCTGGCTTCATGATATGGGCCAGGGTCAGCAGGTACTCCACTTTGCTGCGGAAGAAGTTGAGCACATTGGGGCGGCCGCGCGTGCCCACATGCACCTCCGCCCCCACGCTCAGCCCGCTGAACCGCACCTCGATCTCGGGGAACTTCAGCCCCACCCTGCATGTGTACGCCGTGAATTGTTTGCAAAGCCGATCGGGTCAAAAACGATACACTGCGGCAGGAGGCAAGTGCAGCATGTGGGAGGGTCCAGTGTCGGGTCCCAGCAGATTCCTGCATGCGACAGACCAGCCATCCGTGCCTACACTGCCAGCCTTGGGTCTGCAGCAGGAGGCTGCACGGCCATACCCCATCAGCTTCTTTGTGGCTGTACTGCACTGATGCACTGATGCGACGCTCACATACATCCCACCCCTGACCCTGTGGTTCCCCTGCAGCTGTCCTCCAGCGTCTGATGACTCAGTGTTCAGGCTAAAACATGCAGGGTTTAGGGTTTTAGGGTTTAGGGTTTAGGGTTGGGTTTGAGGTGTGTTCCTTGCCGCTGTCGTCCCCTCACCGGTCCATGCGCTCCTTGATGCGCTGCAGCAGCACTGCATTGTCCTGGTCCTGGGTGCGCATGGCGTGGTCCAGGAGCAGCTTGCGCCCCATGGCCTGGGTGGGGTGGTGCAGGTCCCTGAGGCTGACCACAGCTGTGTCTTCAAGGTCTGCCACCTTTTGCTTCCCATCCGCGTGCACGTGGCCCGGGGCTGTCTTTGGGAGGTGCAGCTCATCGTGCTTGCCATGCTTCGCGTTGGCGCGCTCGATGGCCTGCTGCACCAAGATGTGGTACTCAGGCTCCCCATGCTGGTGGTAGTCCGCAGTGCCGCCTGTGCATACACGTGTGCACATCAAGTAGAATGGCCCACCGGCATGTGCATGACAGCCTCCTGTGGCACATGATGACATGAACATCCATCATGCAAGTGAAGAACAACAACAGACCATCGGCCTGCTGGCACTGAGGCCCGTGATGAGCGCTGGCATGCATGCCATGCGTGCTGCATGCATCTGTGCGTGCACATAGCGCGCCTCTGTCCCGCATGACTGCAACAGCGTAACAGGTGCTGTGGTCCACTCACTGGGCTGGGCATTGAGCTGGTCCAGGTTCATAGCAAACCCCACAGAAGCGGCACCGGTGACTGCTGACACAGCCTCAGTGACGCCGTGTGACACTGCATCTGAGACTGCGTGACCAGCTGTAGCAACTGCCTGCAGGCTGGAGCGGCCCAAGTTTGTCAAGGAGAGGCGGCGCGGGCGGTGGCCAGCCTCACTGTCCTGCTGATGCTGCTGCTGCATGCCACGTGGCGTGCTGTGCTGCCCTTCGACAGGCGCATGCAGGTCACCTGCACCGAGATGGGCGTGTTTGTGCAGCGCCGTGTCACGCACAAAAGAACTCATAGCACATGTGCCTCCTTGGAGCTTGGATGGAGCCTGACGAACAAACGGTGCAGCACAGTGCATCATGCACGTTGTACTTGCCTGGATTTCCCATGGTGCCGATTGGCACCGCGCCTGGAAGGTCCGTTGGTGCGCTTGTTTTGTACAGTTGAAATGCGGGTGTTTGTAAACCCAGTAAAGAAAGACCAACCGAGCCCTACATAAGGCTTTTACAAAATCTGCGCATTCAGTCTGCTGGTCGTGCAATTATAATTTTGCCATTGAGGAGTGGAAACAACTCCGGGTGAAGACCTGTAGGGTGTATGTAATCCTGGGCTTTTTGTGTTAATGGAAATGCGAGTGCGTGCGTCTAACAGTATCAATTATAACAATGCAAGTTGCAGTGGTTTGCCGCAACACTCAGGATGACACCCCCCCTACAAGGTCTCACCATGGATCACTTTACATGTGCGCCGTCGGCGCTTTGCACGCAAGTGTCACTAGCGCAATTTCCCACCATCAGCATGGATTTAAAATGTGCTCAAATTTGTCGGGCAGCATGGTCCGTTCAGTTGCTGTGCACATATAGCCACATAGCCACAGCTATCCAAGCTGCCTTTGCAAGCAAACAACCAGCTAAGGCGTGGGCAAACTGCATGCTGCACACGCGGTTGAAACCTGGCAGCTATGCGCTGACGAGCACATGTGTGTTCGCAGTACTTGACCAGTATCATTTACTGTCCACTGGAATGCCTGATTATTTAGTTTGTGCACATACAAAGTAGTCTACTTGTCAGGAGTATGGCTATTGCATTGTGACCGCACGGGCGCAGCATGGTCATCATCAGTGCTTGAGCGGCAACCTTGAGACCCTCCACCCTCAAGTCAATCACCAGCGTTCCCCAGCCAGTCATTGGAGACAAAGACTAGGTCTCCCTCCTTCGCACGCAGGCACAAGCACTCTGTGCTAGCACATCCAAGGTCCGCGCGCACACATGCACCTGCACGTGCCTCCTTATCTGTGAAATGCCGCTGGTATGTGAGCTGCGTTTCTTCATCTGACAGTCATCAGAATGTCCTGAACAGGGCATCGAAATCCGGAGCAAGAGCTGGTCATCAAAACACTGTCCCCCCCACGTATGTGCCTGTGTCCTTGCCTGGAGTCCCATGCCACTTCCCACCATGCCATGGATTCCCATAAGGAATTTCGCTCATCTGTATCCACTCTGTGTCGCACTTGTACCTGCATAAAAGGTACATGCAGTACATCACATGCAAGGTCAGGGGCAGTTGCAGGCCAGAGGATCCAAGCAGCTTAGCACATGGCCTCAAGCATTGCAGCCCGGAATGCTATGCCGTGTTGCCAATTCTTGCACCATCTCGCATCCTGTAAACTTGAGCCCCAAGCAGCCAGAACCACAGCAATGCACCCAACACATCACACACTCACTTCTTCTCAGTGGGATTGTACGTCATGGAGCAGCATTTGGGTGCTATCTTGTAGCGGTGCATGGGCTGGTTGGTGGGCTGGCCATAAAGAAGTGTCCACTCGTAGCCTTTCGTCAGCATGTCTGCATTCAATCACAGCACAGCCAGGCACCGCACACATGCAGTACAACCATCCTGCTGCATCCTGATGGACGCTAACTGTGCGCGGACTAACCAGCCTGCAGACTGTGTTGAGCGCCTGTGCCATGTAGGGCAGTAACCGTCAGGTGCAGAGTGGCGCCCACCCATGCCCCAACGATCTGCAGATCGCAATCACCTGTGGAGCGGTTGCGGATCGCATCTGCCATGCGAAGGTTTGGGTACCCATACTCCTCCTGCACCTGCTCCGCTGACATGCTGCTGATGCGCTGCATGCACTGCCGCAGCTGGGGCGGCAAGTCAAACCCGATCGTGCCATTGGGCACATGGCAGCGGTAGTCCAGCAGCAGCAGCGGGTTCAGATTCTTCACCCATGTCCGTGGAGGGTCCTGCAGGGTCGCAGGCATACAAAGCGCACCAGGCAACACATCAGGGGCAATACATGTGCATTCCTGCCTTGATAGCATCCCATGCTCTTTAGACCCTAGATGCCCTAAACCCTGTTAAAACCTAAACCCTAAACCTCTGCATCCGACCATCCCCATACATTGTGAGCACCCTAAACCTCTGCATCCAACCATCCCCATACATTGTGAGCACCCTAAACCTCTGCATCCAACCATTCCCATACATGTCAAGCACCCGGGGCGCCCTGCCAGCACACCTTCTGCGGGTACTTGAGCACATAGAAGAAGCCAAGGTGGTTGATCATGAACTTTTGGGTGGTTGGCAGGATCATTGAGTCAACGCCACAGCGGCGCCACGCCGTGGTGTGCACCTGGTCGTTGTCGATCAGCCACATCTTGCCTGTCTCTGTGAGGAAGATGTTCTGCTGGTGCCGGTCGCACTGCAAGCAAGGGGATGAGAACGGCGTGCCTGAGGTGAGGTATAGAGACCGCGGCCACCCAGCGCTGCACACCCAGGCGTCATTGAATAAGGGGCCATTGCTGATCGCCGTGCGGCTGTTCAGCTGTGCAGCAGTACAGCAGGCAGTGTGGCAGCATAGCAAAGCACAGAGCTGTTGCAAGCGCACAGCTGGCGCACATTCACCGCGTGGTCCTCGCCTAGCACACACACTCAGCGCACCTGGGAGAACAGCACATCAAAGATGGCCGCCATCTTGATCTCTGTGTGGTTGACGCGCTTCATGAAGAGGTCCAGCATGAACTGAGGGTTGGTTGGCGGCTTGCCAAACTCTTGGATGTTCTGCACGCTCACACCGTCCGCGATCTCGAACCACAGTGCCAGCCAGTCGATGCGCCAGCCGTGACCAGGGATCACACCACTCAGCTGCATATGTTGGAGGTAGGTAGATAATGTTCATGTTCATGATAAATGATAAGTGCTAACGATTAGGTAGATAAGTGGTTGGATGGGGAGCAGGCACGTGGCAGATGAGCCGTGTTGCAGGAAGCGATGTGAATGCATGAGCCTGGAGCAAGCCCTGCCAGAACGCATGTATGTTTGACGTGATTCTGCACAGGCCCTTGTTGCCCATGAATGGCCCAGACCACCGGACTACATTCAAGATCCAACCCCACCGCATGCATGTCTCACACTGAAAACCAATCGCATGTCACACCTTGTCCCCTGTGCTCCCCACGCACCGGTTCCACCCACAGCTTGGGCACGATGCTGGTCAGCCCGCACTCGCGCGTGACCTTGTGCTGGGCCAGTAGCAGCTTGACCTGCGCCCACACCTTGCGCTGGCTGCACATCGCAAAGCCGCGCTGCTTCACCTTCTGCACCGGCACACACCACGTCTTCACCACCGCCCACCCACTGGCTGTCTTCTGTGTGCGGACCCTGGGGCGTCACACATGAGGCAGAGTGAGAGGGCAGAGTGAGATGCTGTGACCATGTCAGCGCAGGGCCATGATGTGGCAACACCGCTGCACTGCGCGCTGCAGCGCTGCTTGGTATGTGAGTCCATGCAGACTCCTGAGAGCACACGCCACCGCCTGGTCGCACTGCAGCTGACCCCACACAGTATCACACCTCTGACCACACGTAGCACACGTGTGTCACACATCTCACACGGCCCCCTCCCTCATCTCACACACCTGAACAGCCAGCTAGGCGAGCCGCCCGGCTCATTGGCGTAGTAGTGGCCCGCCATGACAGTGCCACTGGCCATCATCTCCAGTGTGTGCCTGCAGCCCCAGCACACGGTGCAGTTGCGCAGGTGGCGGCGTGGCGGCGCCTTTGTGTCCCCAGGTGCGATGGAGGTGAGGTCGATCGTCTTGCCCTGCAAGTGTGATGGAGCCAGGGGATGGTGTGAGGTGCACTTTGAGGCCGTGAGGGCCATGGTGCATCACGATATTTTCAAGGTGAACGATTAAACCCTACTTAAAGGTGAAGGCGGGCAGGGCATGCTGCTGCAGAGCTGTAGCAGCTACGGCCATGAGCAAGCACCAGATGAATGCTGCAGAAGGAAAGCTGGCTGCGGTATGCCACTAGGGTCGGACATGGCACACCCAGGCAGGCGCTGCGCATGCTGTCCGCTTGTTGGCACACATGCTCAGCATGCAGCAATCCCATGTGTGTGAAAGCATGCAGCATTTCCATGTGTGCGAACACACATCGGTGTGCCCGTGCATGGCTGTCCCACATCCGCATGCAGGAACAGCTTCACTTCGCACCCAGCGCCGCCACACCAACCTTGATGTGGTAGATGCCATCGGACTCCACCTCGTCACGTGTATTTTCAGGATCTGTGTTAAGGAGTGACCTGTGTGACCTCCCCACACTGCCCACCCCCTCCAGATGCTCCCTTGGGCCCCAGCCCATGCCGCGCAGCTGCCCATCTGCATCCAACCCATCCCACACGCCCGCTGCACCCATGCGCCGCCCCCCTGTGCTGTGCAGCCGCCGCCCATTGTCCCCGCCTGCGCCCCCCTCCCCCTCTTGTGTGATCTCTACCGTGACATCTGTGTCCTCACTCTGGATCCGGTGCACGCCCCGGTGTGACAGCCGTTCCTGTGCAGGTAACACAACAGAGCTTGAGTTCGTACCCCTTTTTGTAAGCACAAAATTGATACACGCCTAAGATGAGCGCTTCAACTTTTCCTTGACCTGTTTGCGCATGTGGTTCCTACGCCAGAAACCTCATGTCACATTTTTTAGTTGACTCTCTCAAGCTCAGAAGCGCAGACCCCACGAACACGCCGCATCACAGACAGCAGTACCAGACGCATACGCGCTCTTTCCCTGTCAGTCCTGATGTACTTGCACCACATCCGCCCCAGACCGCCTCATATCGTGTAGTGCTGCAAGTGACCTCTTACCTGAGCCTTGGGGTGGTGTGCCACCACGTGCTCTGGGATGCACACGCGACACAGATTGCACTCCTCCATGTATGGGAAGCGCTGTACAGATGCAGCGACCAAGCAGGGATTGAGTTGCGCAGGCTCATGATGTAATGTTGTGCTGCTGAGATGATGTGGTGCAGCTGGAGCAGCCGGAAGCAATATAGAAGCGTACATGAAGTTCAAGCAGGCTTCTACAATCATGAACATGCACATGGACGTGAATAAGGCAGGTCAGTGTGGCAAATGTATCATGCCGGTCTAAAAGCACAGGCAACGATCACGCTGACATGCAGAAGAACGCTGCCGCTGGGCCAACCACACGTTGCCTCACCAGGATCCGCTCCACGTCCTCTTCAGAACGTGGCATCTCCACATCTGAGATCTCGTCTAAGCCCTCCTGGTCTTTTGAGCTCCTTGCTGGCTGCTGCTGCACCACTGCCTCAGGCTCTGTGGCTGCTTGCTTGGCTGGTGGCGATGGTGAAGGGGGAGGCAACGGGGAGGGGGAGGGGGAAGGGGATGGGGATGGGGAAGGCGGTGGGGAATGTGTGGCTGATGGTTGCGTCTGCGATGATGCGGCAGGGGTCGTTGCTGTGGCTGTGTTGGCTGGCTGCGATGTGTCTGGCTTCTGTCTGACTGCTGTGAGCTGACTGCCTGCAAGCTCCTGACTTCCCTGAAGCACGCATGTTCACAGTGACAGCATGTGCATGCAAAGGAAGTGAGCTGGGGTGTGTGGGGCAGGGGGTATGGGCCAGGTGCAAGTACAAACACAGAGCAGCATGTGCACAGGCAGCGACGTGCCCACATGCAAACATACCATGCAAACACACCTGTTGCTGCAGCAGCTGGTGCCGAGTGGAGCTGAGAATGCGCTCCTTCCACCTGCACACTGCGCTGCTGAGCGTGCTGCCTGCAATAAATAGACCGCAGCTATGAAAATAAACAGGACAGTTCCGTCAGACAAACAGATCACTGCACAAAAACACGCGTGCACCCCATGGCTTGCCTGATTGCTGGTGTTTGAGCGCGTCACATGAATTTCCGGACACTAACAAGGCCTGCACGCCAGATCGGAGTACCACAGTTGTCAGGATCTTTCTGCACCTTAAATGTCCGTACCACTGTGGCTTGGAGCAGGCCACACACCAAGGGGAACAGGGCGACCGCAACAGCAAGAAAAAAGAGGATACAAAGCTTCCTCAGGCGTTCCACCCTCCATCCTGTTGGCTTGTGACGAGCTGGAGGAGCCCGCATATCGACACTTCAGCTTAAAGAACTCAGGACGGACATTATGTAGGTATGCATGCCTTGCAGAGCAACGGCATCAATATTATATTAGCGCTCAGAGAGGCGCCCCACATTTTCCCAAGTTGGTTGGGTGGTTGGTTGGGCAGACGGGGTGTGTGTGTGCGAGCCTTTGCGGCAGAGTTCAGAGTATTTACATCCATGCTACGACGCGTTGAAGTCTAAGTGGGGTCAGTAGCGAGCATGGTAGTGCATAAACTGCGCTGCATGTTAAAGCGCGTCACAGTGCACCGGGCAAGCAATCTGTAGCTTGGAAGCATTTGTGAGGCTCGAAGCAGCAGTAGTGCACCGGAAGCAACTTGCATTTCTAAACAGCAGCAATGCCGCTTAATTTTCAAGAGATAGAAAAGCCCAAGGAGCCGGTGGAGTTCTTTGTCAAGAACACAAAGGCTCGGCCGCTGGAATTGGAGGGTGAGGTGCTTCCGGAGCTTGTTCGCAAGGTATGTTTACTGGAGGGAGACGCATGACGCCTCTAAGAGCGCCACCAAGGAACTGGCATGCTTGCATGCCAGCAGTAGTTGAACATGCATGGCACCCATGGCAGCATGCTGACAGTGGAGGAGCCAGTACTCTGCAGGCAGGCAGCTCAACGGACATTGTGAATGTGTGCATGGTGTGTGGCCTTCTGCAGTGCGGAGATGTCAAGTCCGGGCGCATTGACGTGGCGGGTGTCGAGCGCTACCTCGATGCCAACGTGTTGATCTTTGACAGGGAGCTGCTCAGGTGCGAGAGGAGGGGCTGCGCTCACACCTGAGCTGCTGATGTCAGCCTGGCCAGCATTCATGCTTTCTATTAGCTCCTTGATACCTTCTGAAGCATTTACCATATCCTTAGCATTCACCTTTGAAAAAGCACACGTCCAACAGTGACCAGGAATTCGGGCACATAGCGAAGCAACATGCTAGCACAAACCCTGCCTGTGGCGCAAGCACATAACCCTACTTCATCACACGCAGGAACCTGTTTGCTGAGGCAGACTACAAGAAGGAGGGATCCTTGGATGCAAAGGCGCTGAAGGCAGCCCTGGCCGCTCGCTACCCCAAACGCCAGCTACACCGCGAGTGGCGGCAGCTGGCATCCCTGCTACTCAATGTGCCAGAGCTGGTGCTGGCTGAGGATATTGTGGTACCTAAAACGTTTGAGGTGGGACCATGCGTTGATGCGCCTGTCTGCACCTGTGGTACATTTAGTGCACCATGGGGGCTCAGCTGGGTCAGCCGGGTGGTGTGGCTGTCAGCACTGCACCACGCGCCCCTACCTGCCTGCGCAATACAGTTTGCATGGGGGCTGTACCGCAACCATGGCTGTACTGCAACCATGGCTGTACTGCTTTTGTACTGCAGGGCTCATTCAACAAGGACAGCGTGTGGGACAGCCCACCCAAAGAGCTCCCGCCCATCAAACGCCGCACGAAAAAGACCAAGCCCAAGTCAGCACCTGCGTCTGGGGAGTGGAAGGCCACCAGCGACAAGCTACAGCAGACCACAGGTACCTTGCCTCCCGCAGCAGGGGCCACCAGCACGTCAGCAAGTGCCACCATCCGCACATCGGGGGGCCTCAAGTCGACTCAGCCCATCGCTGCAGAGCAAGCGGTGAATAACCAGGGGCTAGCACCAGTCGGCCCCTCTGCAGATGCAGCAGCACTGCCGCGGTCCACCTTTGCCGGAGTGGCGGAGTTTGACAAGTTCTCCAAAGGGCTTGAGCTGGTGTCGACGCTGGGCGCCACCGGGCGGTCTGGTCAGTCTGTGTGGTCACCTGGTCAGACGCAGGACGTACCCAGCGCACTGGAAATGATGTATGGCAGCGGCAAGGGGACGGTGCGGGCGTGGGGTGCAGCCCTGCCGCCCTCTGCCATCACACTCAATGCATCAGGTGAGGCCTTGTGCCTTGCACTTTGTCCGTGCCTGTGCCACGTGTACGTGTTCTGGACTGTTTCAGATCTGCCCTGAGGTTGGCTCCAGCAGTGGGCGTGCCATGGTCCAGCATGCATACTACGTCTCGCTCTCACATGTCACTCGTCACAATCTGCGGCAGTGGCTGTGGCCCATGTGATGCCTCGATGCTGACTCAGCATTGCTGAGCCTTCCTTGTGCCGTCAAACCCCACGCAGCGCTGCACACGCTGCGTAACACGGTCCGGAGCACAATGGCGCGCAAGCCCGCGTTTGAGACCACGCACGCACCGCTCACGACTGCCGAGACCGACCTGAAGCGGACACTGGGACAGCCCATGGACCTGTCAACCTCCCTGGCCCGGGTGGAGCCAGTACGGCCCACAAAGGTGCTGTACAACGCGGACTACCTGTCCTGGGGCGACTATGCCAGGACCTGCCCCACAGCCCCCACCAAGTGGTACAACGAACACCCGGCAGCACCCATTGCCCCTGGGGAACACAAGTACCCTTGGTGCTGAGGGGCACCTGGCCCAAGAGCAGCTTGTGGTGCAAGTTGGCAGCTGTGTTCGTGACTGGTGCTGGCGTGCAGTCACTGCCGCTGCAGACTCAGCACCAAGTTACTGCGGTCCGATGTGGTGGTCTTCTATCACAGAATAGGACAGTAGGTCGTATACTCCAGAGCCTTAGCATGAGAGGTGTGAGTCGAGCGATGAGTGACGCAAGTAGATAGTAACCAGGGCAGGCTGTGCAAGACGGTGGCACATGTAACATGATTACATGATGTAGACCCATGTCATTCATCACCAAGGACGTGCCCTGCCATCTCGATATCTGTTGGTCGTGGGTTTGCTCACCCGCACTATGTACAGCGTCTCGCTACCAGCAGTTTCCCTGCTGTGCTCTTGTACACCAGCATTTAGTGTCACATGCTTTTTAGCAGTTCAGACAGTTATTCTAACACGTGCTCAGCTCTACCTGACACGCGACGCAGCAGTTCAAGTGCGCAGGCGGCCATCCCGTCAAAACACCTACACTGTGCACCCTGGGTAAACAGTTGCAGCCCAGGTGCAATACACCTGCCTGATGTTTGTAGTTCACACATTGGCACCCCCTACCTCGACTGCTACGAATGCTGCGCCCCACTCGCTGCTGCCTTTTGCCCTGTGCTTGCAGAGGGCATGGGCACGCCGCCACTAGACACCCGCATGGACAGCCCGGAGCGCGCACTGGTTGGTCGCGACCCCCCTCCGCCCACAGTTGTGGGGATGTTGACTGTCTGGCCCCAGGCAGATGCCACAGCCCCTGCTTGAGGCGTCGCCCCTGACCACCCATGGTTGACCACTGCATGTGGGTTCTTCATCACCCACTCAGCTATCCAGGCCACTGGGTCCTCTGGCAACACATCACTGTCAAAGAGGGCCTCAATCGCGGCATTGAAACGCTCCAGCACTTGGTTGCGCTGGATGTACTCTTTAAACAGCCTGCGGCAGGATGAAAGGAAGCCATGTGGTTGCCACGTGTACGTGCGTACTCTATACCTCGTAGTGCCATGTGAGCGTGCACGTTTACAGCAACAACAGCTGTTGTTTGCTATGTCGGACATAGCAAACAACGGCTGTAGATGGCTTGCTTCAAATCTGAAGTGAAGCAAACATGCATTCAGGTCGCGTAGGCAACAAGGCTTTGCAGTGTTTGCACTGCTCCAGCCCAGGCAGGCGGAGAACGCTTGCAGCATGCGGCTGCTGATTGTCTGCTGCATTGAACCCACCTTTTCCGCAACAGTGCCTTTTCGTACATGTCTGCAAACTTTGCATCCCCTTGCGCTGTACTTGTGATGCCAGATTGAGAGGTTGCGGACAGAGGCTGTGAGTGCAGCAGAGAGAGGCAGACATGCAGCACATCAATTAGGTGCATGGCCCATTGCAGCGCAAAGGTTTGTGAGTACATGCATGCACATCATGCAAGCGCACATGATGTGCATGCTCCATGCAACCCAACTGCAACCCAGCTTGCCGAAGCGATACTGCGAAGAGAATGCAGCCCAGCCATGCATCTTAAACAGCGTGCAAACGTGGCGAAGAACATGTGCCCAAGGTGACCCATTCCAGGGGGCGCGCCAATATTGTTGAGCACACTTAATGCTCCATGAAGCACCTACCCTTGAGCCACTCGTGCTGGGTCTACCCGACATCCCTCTTGGTATGGTGCTGCTCTGTTGGTGGTCTTCCACTGAACTTAAGCAACGTGCTGAGGATATGGCGGGGTCATCACAAGGAAGTTGCGGGTCCCAAAGAGAACAATTACGATTTAGCAGACTTCTAGGGCTTTAGGGTTCGCTCATCGTGGTTTATGTAGTGTTGCATCGAGAACGTCACCTTCATACACTAAGATGTTGCAGAAGCCCCATATTTCCTGTTGTGCGGGCAGATCGGTGCCACTCCTGGTGCAGCCTCTGCTGCTGCCTAAGGCGTTGTGTAGTGTAAGGCCGGGCCTAGGAAGCAGCGCAACGTCAGGATTGGAATGCAGCTCGCGTCAAGTGGTGAGTCTGTGGGAATGGGTGGTGCATGTTGACGGGCACACGCACGCGCATGGGATGTGTTGTGCCCCGTTCGAATGTCTACCGGCAATGCCAGGAGCATGCTACGGTGCTGCAGGCAGCCCCGGATGCAGCACAGGATGCAGCACTGTCCCCATGCCACATGCCCGTGCACTGCGCGCATCCCACGGCCAGCCAACCCACCGGCATGCAAACGTCAGAAATGTGCAGTGATTACGTGAACAGCCCAGATGCACTTGACAGCAGTGGCACACAACCCATGGTTTCGTGCATTTAAAGACATGCAGAGATTGCAAACACACGTGTGCACCGTGCAGCGCGCCGCGTCCTACAGCGGCAGTAGCAGCTGGAGCAGAAGCAGCAGCAGTAGCGGCACCTCCACCTCGACCAGTACTGCCCCAGGGCGGTACACACAGCCTGGGCAGTACACCCCCCGTGACCTCAACCCCATCTCGATCCGAGTGGGCGGGGATGATGAGCTGCCAGTGCTTGCCCAGCTGCAAACCACCATCCCCACAGGTACATGCCACGCTATGAGCCTAAACCCTACACCCATGGCATGCAGCACTTGAATGCAATCCCAGTTAGGTATATCATTCATATGCCACAACGGCACGCCACACAGTGTGATGTGGGCACCTGTCTCACTCCAACCACTGGCTACCAACTGGGCCCTACGCCACAACTGACATGTCATGTCCACAGGCTGCCCACCAGGCTACCGTGCTCCCTTAGTTGTCCTGTCAGCAGGCTTCCTCCTCAATGCTTCCATGTACAGGTGCGCGCAGCACGTGCCACCTGCAGACAAGAAGGTGTATTCCTCTTGCCCTTCTGCTTTTGGCCTGCAGCTCTAGCTTTGGCGAGGTTGCGCCTTGTTGTGTGTCTCATTCGCACAAACACCTCACATGCGCTGTCATGTTTCTCAGATCATACGCTGCGGACCTAGCCTCATGGGGATACACAGTCGTCCTGTATGACCTGAATGAGGTCATGGACGATGTGCAGACTGTTGCAGCCCTCAGGTGTGTGGCACATGCCATGCTTGCTGTTTGTGTAGCTTGCCCGGTCTGTGTGATGTGTGGTCAGCAGGTGTGTGCGTGAGGTACTGATGCTTGCATTTGACCCTGGTCATAAGCACTTACAACGTTACAAGCAATGCATTGCATCAAAGTAGTGTTGATGGCTTCGGGTGGAGGGGCCAGCCTGGAGCTGCCCTAAACCCTAAACCCTAAACCCTAAAGCCTAAACCTTAGACCCCAGGCTGTGCTGTTGACGTGCGACGCCTCCGACGTGCGTGCAGGATCATCCTCGACACATGTATGACGGACCCCCAGCTGCGCGCCATCATTGACCCTGCGTGTGTGGTGCTGGCCGGACACAGGTTGGTCACACGTTGGTCACACGTTGTGTTCTCACCCTGACACCAATACAATGGTGCCGGATCATGCTGCCCATCTCATGGCTGTTCTGTAAAGAACAGGGTGTCAAACACACGCACCCGTGCGATGAATGGATGATCCACCTGCATCCGTATTGTTAGGATGGGGAGTGGGTAGGCACAGCTGCTGGGCAGCGACAACCCCCTACTGCACTGCACCGCATGCTGTACCGCAAACAGTACCACGGAAACTGTACTGCACTGTACAGTACTGTACTGAACTGTACTGCGCACTGTACTGCGCACCGCACCACAGCCGTGGTGGCAAGCTCAGCTGCTTGCTGGCGGGCAAGGACGCGCGTGTCAAGGGGCTGCTGCTCCTGGACCCCGTCGACAACACTCCCATGACCCCCGCAGGTGTGTCAGCCTGTTAATAATTAATAACACGGCGTTTCACAGATGTTTCTGCATGCCGGAGCCTGACAGTCATTAGCCAAACAGCCTGTTGTCAGCCTGTTGTCGGGTAACAAACAGTAAACAAAGCCGCATTCTTAGCCTGAAGCTGCTGGTGCTGGCTTTGCGTGTGAGGGCATGGGTTGGATGATGGGGGCAGGAAGCTGGAACACCAGCAATTGGTTTGTGCTGCTGAGCCACCACTCCAGATGTATTGCTAGTGGTCCACATGCTGTTTTCCTGCCTGACGCAGCAGAAGGCGCTGCCAGTTTGCTGCTGCTGGTTGGAAACTGCAGCAGCAGCAGCAGCAGCAGCAGCACTGCAGAAGTTTGACACTGGCGATCTGAGCCTGTCATCTGCTGCTGCTCATGCATATGGCACTGCTCGACTTCTTGACGTACCTTATCTGATGCTGCTCTCCGTACAAGCAGGTGAGGGCTACCCAACCAGCCTGCCAGGGTTGCGGGCGGCCACATCTCCGCCACGCAGCCTGCCTGTGCTGGTGGTGGGTGCAAGTGACAACACGGACATCATCCCGGAGTCAGGGAACCACAAGTAAGGGTGGAGATGAACTAACCTAATGAGCGCGGTGTTGCACAGCTGCACTGCCCTTGGGCTGTCTCAGCCACAATACACAGGTGGTTCAGGCAGCAGTCGCCTAGTTCCATTCCCCCCCTGCTTTGCACTGCTGCAGCTCAGTGCTGCGAAGTGGAGTGTGGTTCGGTGTTGGCCCCGGGATCACACTATCCCATCACATGTAACGCGCACGCCCGTCTTGCGCACGCCCGCTCATCACAGTGCAGTAGAACCTGCAAAGCTAGCTCAATACATGCATCAGACGCATGTGCAGCATTCGATGACTCACGTTGTGCCGCTCATGTATGCTGCTGCAGGCGGTTTGTGGCAGCGTGCGCTGGCCCCTTGTGGGATGTAGAGGTTGAGGGGGCAGGCCACTTGGGCTTCCTGGACAAGCAGGTGGGTTGCTGCTCGGCGGCTTGCTGCATGAGCGGATGGGGTTGCTTTGGAAACGGTCGCTGTGGGTATGGGGCCTCGTGGTATGGGGCAAAGGAGCAGCGTTCTGCATGCAGTCTATGGATCATGGCCGGCAATGCTGCAGGTGCCATGGCCAGCGTTTCAAGGCCACAGGCAGTTTGGCTGTATCTTTCTATTACTTTGCGATGTGCTGCATGACCCTCTGCACTGTTGTGCACAACTGGAGGTGTTAGTGGCTGGTGTTGGTGGGGATGGGGGGAGGGGGGAGAGGCTTGCGGAGATGTTACATCATGTTACATCATGCCACGCAAAGCTGACGCCTGCCCTTCCTGGCTCGCTCCCCAGGTCGGCCTGTTCTCCATGTTCTCCGCGCCAGGCACAACGCCTGACGCGCAAGTGCGGGCCGCGTCCAAAGCCGCCATGCTGGCGTGGCTGGAGGAAGTGGTGCGTCCGTCCTGTGGGCTGAGCGCCCCGGGTCACACCAGAGGTGACGCGCAAAAGAGTGATGCCCGGGGCGCACTGGAGGCGGAGGGGCGCCACATCGCGTCGCGCATCGCGCCCCTGCGCACCTGCACGCTGCGCAACGTGCCCACCTTCCCTGCGGCTGCCTCCTCCTCCTCCTCCTCCTCCTCCTCTTCCTCCTCATCATCATCGCAGCGAGTTAGGACCGGCAGCGGCAGTGGCAGCAGTAGTGGCAGCAGTAATGGCAGTAGCAGCAGTGGCGGGCGCCTGCCCCCCATCACAGCCAGTTATGAGGAGCTGATGAAGCTGAGGGCCAAGGAGCTGAAGCAGATGCTGGTGGATCGTGGGGTGGCATGTGCGGACTGCTTTGAGAAGGAACAGCTGGCAAGGAGGATTGTGGAGCGGTGCAGAGGGTAGTCTGCAGAGGCTTGTCATGATAATGTGCATGGTGGCCCAAAGTTGCAAGACACCATGTGCCACGTTAGAACCCTAAGCCCTAGCACTTTGCCTCGGATCTGCCAAGTTGACCAGGATGCGGTGGCGAAGCTGAGGCGCCCAGGCCTTTGCAGGTTGCATGCAGGCTTTGATAGCACACTGCCAAGTAACGATCCGCAAATGAGGAAATCGAGCACCTTACACGTGGCTGACTCATGTCGCCTCAGCAGCGTCTGTAGAACGTGTCCTTGGCGCAGGTATCCAGTCGCAGTCGATTCTGTGCTTCTGCGCACTCTCGTTCCAACAAGAACAGGCTCACATCGTTTGGAGGTGGGAAGGAGCCACTCAAACCCATCATCATTTGTATTTCAGGGCCACTGGTGGGTGCAGCAGTGCAGTACTGTAATGCATGACGGTATCATCTGCTGTGTGCTGATGCCATGCACAAATGCATACCTCGCCATGCTCGTGCCATGACTCGTGTGCATGCTCCATGATGGCATGCTGCAGGGTCCAGCCAGCAGCGCTGTCAAGGCGGGATGGGCCCAGAATGTGCGCACAGTCATCAGACACAGGAGACAGGAACAGCGTCCCGAGCCATGCACAAGTAGCCCCCACTGGGTGGCAGGACCACAGCAGTGAGGGTCCGTGTGGGACACAGTCAGACACATCATCACAGCACCCGTCTCAGCCTCAGTCAGACACAGTGTTGAGCCCAGGGGCAGAGGATTGGGTAAGGCGGATGGCAACATCTCAGGTGTCTGCAATGCGATCCCCCTTCAGTGCACTTGCGCAGGCAGTTGGCAGCAGCAGCAGCAGCAAGCAGCGAGCGCCGTCGCTGGCTGATGGCATTGCACTGCTGTCGCCCTCACAGCAAGCGCGGCTGGCGCAGCTGCAGGCAGCTCCTGGCACAGAGGGTGATGTGGAGCGACAGACACTGGAGATCCTTGCACGGCGGCTGGCAGCAACCAAGTCATCAGGTGCAGTTCATCACAGTTGAGGGACCCCTTTCTTCTGGTGCTGTACCAAACTCATTTGTGCCCATGTGTTTGCAGTTGCCAGTGATGCATGAAACCCGGTCTGGCTGTGTGTGCTTTGGCCGCTCAACCCCTGGTACTGCACTCGTTCGCATGTCAAAGCCCACGCACCATCCACGTCCATCGGCATTGCGTGCTGTTCAATCTTGTGTTGCATCTTGCCATGCAGCACGCGGGGGGGCAGCACGGGCGGCGCCAGGCGCGTTCTTTGCGTTCAAGTGCCAGAAAGGCCACACCAGAGTTGCCAAGCTGCACATCGCACCCGACGACGCCACAGAGCACCTGTACTGCAGCAGCAAGGGGGGCTGTGGCCGGTACTATCCCAAGGCACATGTGCACATCTTGGGCAGCACCCAGGGGCATGGGACAAAGGATGAGGCAGAGGCTGTGTTGGCAGCATGTGGGGATGGAGGCATTGAATGAGTGAAGGTCGTTACACTGACGTTTGAGCTGGCATGAGCCTGAAGCAAGCAACCCTAAACCCTGACTTTGGTTCTTCTTTTACTCTGACATGAACATAAGCTATAATATGAGCCCCAGATGGTTCTGATCTTCTGCCGCTGCTGGGGTGTTGCAGGCCTGGAGGCGGCGATGCCTGACGTTTTGAGGCTTGATCCCTGATCAACTCGTACAGTTGTGTAGTGGGTATGTGAGCCTATCTTGCGCAATATATAATAAGCTGGGGTGGGAGGTCCAGGTATTCAGTATCCAGGCATCCAGTGAGCTACAGTAGTTGTGCGCAAGAAATACCACACATCAGCGTGTGGTACACGCACTGTGGGCTCACATGCATCATGTTTAGCCTCAGCTTCCAGCTGTACAGCTGTCCAAGCATACACAGCACCTGAGCTCTCAGGGCAGTGTGTGATATTCTCGAATTGCTGTATTACAATGTTTTGCCAGGTACATCAAGTCCCAACCGCATAGTACCTTCACAATAATCTATGACAGCCATCTCAAATCATGTGCAGGACTAGCGTGTATCACATAAAGAAGCTGTGATTAGGTTCGCGGGTATACAAATCGAAAGGTTTCATGGATGGGCCGAATTCGTGACGGACCTGAACTCCACCTGCACCTGCAATTTCTCTCCTGCAGAGAGTACATTGTGCTGCCACGATAACAATTAGTCAGCAGCAGCAGCAGCACAGTGGGCGGCTTCAAGTTGGTGATCTAGAGCTCTGCCTGCTGCTGAGGACCCGCCAACAACACAAAGGTCGAGGTACACATGGGAGAGCTGCCTCAGCAAGGGCAAAGGAACTGGCTGTGGTGATATTTGTACTCTGTGGACCTGGGTTCAGGATTCAGGTATCCACCTCGCTCCAGGTCAGCAGCGCAGCAGGGGGCACAGCACACGCTGCCGTTGCCTGCAGCAAGTTGCAGGTTTGGTACGGGGACTGAAGAGATTCAAGTGGCTGCCCTGGGCCCCGCCATGTCTCCGCCCCCCTTGCAGTTGGGGCAAGGGGCAACGTCCAGGGAATCAGATGTGCCCACCCTGTAGCAGCAACAAGCCAACAACGTGTAGCCAAGGGCCCCTCACTCCATGGCTATGCTGCCATGCCATGTGTGCAGGTGCCACCACACGGTGGCGATAAGCCTGGGAAACAATCATGCCAACCATCTATGGGGCTCTGCTGGCTGTGCCTGGGGAAACTGAGGTGGGATGCGGGTGCACCCAAGCTGCTTGTGCCCCATGTGTTCCCTCCTATTGCCTCCCATTTCTTGTCTCATAGCACCATACCCATGCCAGCACCATCCGTTTCCTTCTCTGCAGGAATCGGTCGCGCAGATTGTGGAGGGGGGCGGTGAGGCTGTTTCTGCATATACCTCTGGGGATCAAGCATGCATGCATGATGCAGCAGCAGCCTGGCAGTCTCACACAGCCCATGGGCGCCACATCTGCAGCAGCCACATCTGGCGGTGTAGCTCACACAAGGCAGCAGGGCTGCAGGGCAGCTCCATGCCAGCCTGCGCATCCAGATAAATCAATGCAACGGCAGCCGTGAGTTTCGCAGTGCAACCTGAACCCATGCACAGTTATCACCACAGAGCCCCATGTCCCCACTGCCTTGTGCAGATCATGTGGCGCAAGACTTCCAGGAGTTTGCTCTGAAGAAGTTTGCAGAGCTGGAGCGGAAGTTGGCGAAAGTATCGGACTCCACACGCGCATTTCAAGACATGGGCAAGGTGCGGATGGAATGGGTATGGGAATGGAAATGCAAAGATGCATGCGCCTTGGGTCTTCACCTTAGCCTTCAGTGCATACACGTGCTGTGTTATGCAAAGGGAAACCTAACGTGGCACCTGGCCTACACACAACTGTTACTGCCAGGAATACCTGGAAGATGCCACCACAAGCAGTGATGGGGGGCTACCCCCTGCCTCAGTGGACCTGGAGGGGGTGGCCCAGGCTGTGCGCAGCGAGCTCAATGTACCTCCCATGCACCTGCTGGGCCGGCTCTTCAACCAGCCACTCAGCAGTGAGTACTTGACATATTGCTTGGCACCCGCCTGCACCTGGCCCCACTATGCCGCGTGTCTCATGCGTGCGTGTGCAAAACCGAGCTTGGAACGCAGCGTGGCATACATGTGGAACTTGAGCACATGCCGATCTTGCTGCTGCGGTGCCTGGCCTGTGCCTGGCGGCCAAGACCCACACTCCATACATGCCACACATGCAGGCCAGCACCAGTGGTCCCTAGCTGCACCAACCAACCGCTTGCCTGGCCTGACCCTTGCTGACCTCCTGGCGGCACGCTTACCTGGCCCCCAGGACATCCAAGAGGCCGAGCACATGCAGCCCACGGTCATGGAGGTGCTGCATGCGGTGCAACGTGTGCTACATAACACGCTGCCGCGCGAGCATGGTCAGCTGCATTTGATGGACACTCACACTGCGTGCGGCCTTCGTGACCCAGAAGCCAAGCCAGACTGCACAGCCTTTGCCAGCCTGGTGCAGGCGTGGAGCCAGGTGGTCACCCACTTTGAGTTCAACCTGTCAGACACTGATCGGCGTGCAATGGCGGGGCAGCTGGTGCAACGGTCAGCAGGTACGCATGCAGTTGCAGAGTAGCCTGTTGGGAGCATTTGGGGTTGAGATGTTGAAGCAAAGGGGAGCGGGTGTGCTGCGGTGAGGTAAGCACACTGTGTCACAGCCAGCTGGCACTGAAATCATGTAGGGTGACTGACAGGAATGCATCGCTGCTGGGGTTGGGGCCTTGCAGCTGTGCTGCGTGCACAGGAGAAGCGTCAGGAGGTCTGGGCCGTGGGCATCACAATGAACACGCTGGAGGTGGGTGTGCCTCAGGCAACACCTTGGGCCCAACGTGTGCAGTTTGGCATTGTGCCAGTTTGGAAGTCAGAGGGGACCCTGCATGTGGAATGGCATTGTGGTGCAGTTTGGGCTGTTACTGCTTTGTCCACCCATCGCACGCCCAACGCCTCAATTGGTGTGTGTCAATTGTGTGCGTGCCTGGCAGGTGCTGCAGTTCACGCGACAGCCAGACCACAGCATGACTGTGTCCACCTCACAGCCCCAACCCTTCTACATCAGCCACCAGTCACCAGGCTTCAAGCTGCTGATTGACCTGCTGGCCGCCACACCTGCCCAGCTAGGCTTCCCACCTGACCCACCAGGCCTGCCCCTGGAGAGCATGGGCGGGTACTGCCTACACAAGGCCATCCTGCTGCGGCAGGGGTCGGCAGATGGGTCCTGCAGCCGTGTGTTTGCAGTGGCGGCGAGCCCTGCAGGCAGCCAGGATGAGGGGGAGGCGCAGATGGTGCTGAAGCTCAGCAGCTCTGAGCACGAGGTGTGTGTGCACGTGGTGTTGCTGTTGTTGTTGCTGTTGTTGTTGATGATGGTGTTGTTGGTGTTGGTGTTGGTGTTGGTGTTGGTGTTGTTTGTGCTTGTTGTTGTTGCACCGTAGGCCAGTCAAGGGCTTCTAGGTTGCAAAGCGACATATAATAGTCTAGTGCACATGCATGCCTTGAAGCCCGATTGTCTCCACACTGCGTGGAGCATGAGCCGTGGAGGGGTCGCACAGTCAACCAGGCTGCACGCCGTTCGTATGCGAGCACCCTTACCCCCACTCTTCCACAACCTCTGCAGGCACGCATTCTGGAGAAGCTGGCGGGTGTCCCCAACATCGTGCAGCTGGTGGCGCACCAGCAGTGCATCTACCAGGGTGCCACATGGCACGCGCTGCTGCTGCAGCCACCCATCGAGCACCTGTCGGCAACCTGTGGGCTGCAGCTCATGGCCCAGGTGCGCATTCAGTACATCTAGGTCCGCGGTGTTTATGTGGGGCTGCAGCCGGTCCTGCTTGCCTTGCTGTGCACACCTTGCTGCGTGTCTCTGCTCAAGCACACGACACAAGCACGCACGCCCACACACACAGTCGTGCCTGTCGCACTCTCTCAAGTGTAACACCCCTTACCCTTACACACACGTACGCACACACGCACACACACAATATCACCCCCGGCCCCGCCCGCACACATGTGCGCGCGCGCGCGCGCGCGCGCGTGCCTGCCGCTGTGAGGTTACATACGCGTGTGGTGTGACCTCTGGTGCGCCAGGTGGTGTGCGACGTGGCGTGTGCCATCGGGGCAGCTGCTGACCGGGGCGTGCTGCACCGTGATGTTACACCCAGCAACATTGGCCACCTGGGAGGCCGGGGATACCTGGTGGACTTTTCAGCTGCCAAGGTGCGCACCAGCGTCCCCAAGAGTGAGGGTAGAGGGCCAGGGGCAGTCCAGAAGTAGGGCACGCACTGTGGGGCACACCTGAGGCACCCTAGTGACCTGAGGCTGCTGCGTGGGGTTATCATGTGCAGGTGGTGGAGCAAGGCAATCGCACGGGGAGCAGCGGCTCAAGCTCAGGTGCAGGTGGCAGCAGTGCAGGCAGTCACAGCGCACAGGGCGCCAGCTCTGCCAATCCCCCCAGCACCATGCGCTTCGCTGGCACATTGATGTGGGCACCTTACTCTGTGCTCTGTGGCTACGACCACTCGGTCAGCAGCCAGCTGGAGGGGTTGTTCATGAGTGTGACTTACTCCAGCATGGATGGCAAGGGCTGGCCAGGGCGGCATGGGGGCCACAGCATAAGCATGGACGATTGGCAAGCGCTGCGCCTGAAGCAGTTTTCAAGCAAGCAGATGTGGGGCAGGCAGCACATCGCAGAGCAGCTGCGGCCGTTGGTGGAGGGGCTGCACGACCTGTTCTGGGTGAAGGGCCCCTACCTGAACCGCACCTACTGCCCGGGTGTGGAGGTGGAGGACGTCGTGCGTGTGTGCCAGGCAGTTGCACCGGGGGTCTGCACCTGATGTAGCAGCCTAAAAGCAGCCTATCTGTACCAGCTGTGGGTGCCCAGCTGTGCGCGGGATGTGGGCAGCACGCACGCATGCAGGGCTGCCTCTAGCCATGGCAGCGCAAGCACTACCGCTGTTTGTGTGACTGAGTGACAGTGCTTGGCTGATTGAGCTGGTGGCGTGCATGTGGTGGGAGGGTCACCAGCCAGCCACCTGAGCCAGCCCATTGAGAGGGGTGTGTGAGTGTGAGGCGGCAGCGGGCCTGACAGCCCAGTGTGAATGCATGTAGGATGCTTTCAGTTCCATTCAGGTGTACATAGGATGACTCTCGGCGTATGAAATTTCAATGCAATACCGGCCATTTGGCCTGGATGCTGCATACGAGCTACATGCCTTTTTCTTCTTTTTCCCCACGAGTTCATGCTTTCATTTGTTTTTTTGCAAGCACTGGCTTCACGGCCACACTGGCGGGTGGATGCATGTGGTGCATGGCGTGACTCTCAATGCCATTTGCACAAATGCGCGTGCTTTGCTGGGATGCGAGGGGTATAAAGGGTGTTAGGCTTCTGCAGAACTACTGCATGCAAACACGGCACATGGCCTGAGTGTTACAACCTCTGCACCGCTCCCTGCAGCACCCCACGCTGCCCCGCCCACATCTTGACGCTCACATCTTGACAGGGGTGTGAACATGTGAATCCAGCCTGGTCCTCACCAAGCAAAAGACCTGCCAAACACGCTAACAATGCAACCAACAGACGCCCTCATGCGCTGGAAGTGCACCAGGAGGGTGAGCCCCAACCGCACCAACCAACCTCCAACAGCTGTTTTGTGCGAGCGGCACACAAACCACAGGGGCCCACAGCACCAAGGGGCATGCAGCGTTGCTACAAAGTGATTATGTATTTATGTTTGATGACATGTAGACTTGGGCAAATTAGCCTGCACTCATGTGTGGGTGATGCACACATGCACACCCCATCACCAGGAGCGTGCATTGCTGATCAGCCTGTGATTGGCTCAACGCTCGTGTAACATGAACATGAACATGAGCTGCTGGGACGTCGCCTGGTGACAGTGCCTTACGTTTTGAGGGTTGATCGCTCAGGGACTGCATCCTGAGAAACTTGTATGCATCCAGCCATGTTACACTGAGGCCGCCCCCCGAACGCTTTGTATTTCACTCACACGCTTAGGAATTGTTGCTGTCTGCCATGAGGCAGGAGCTCTCACACATAGGCAGTTGTACTGCCGACGTGTTCCCGTTGCAGGATAGGAAGTACGTACACTGTGCTGCAGTACACTCTACACATGCCGCGTGTCTGCCTTGCAGACATAAAACAAGAATCTGCTGTGGGAAAAATCCTTGTACCATGCACCATGCCAATGGCTCAGGACAGAACGTGCCGGCTTTTGCCAATTCAAAGAAACTATTACCAAATGAATCCTCCTGGCCCACCCATGTGCTTGCACATTCCCTCCTTGAAGGTATGTGCATGGCTTGCCTGATGCTGAAGCAAGGCACACAACAGGCCCAGCATGCATCCATATTAATATGAAGGCAGCATCAGGCTTCAAAGCACCTGTACAGAGACAGGTCACGAGCAACGATCACATGTGTTCACACATCCACACAGACAACAGAAGGCAAGTAGAAGACAAGTAGTCCACAGTAGAAAACAACAAGCGGTGCTTGTGCTGTCAGCACAACGTGAAGTGTTGCCTGACCTCTCATGCACCAACCCAACTATACGCGCACGCATCCAGATCACAAGAATACGCGGCTGCCCGCGCAGCAATCAAGTAGCAGCTTATCCTCAGCCCCACATGTCCCCGCATCAAGGTGCATGTCACACGCCCAACCACATCACGTGCACACCAAGCACTCTACAGGTCTTAAGATGCGGTGCAGTAGGTGTAACCATGCGGGGCCATGTAGGGATGACGCTGAAAGCACCCAGCAGCAGACCAACTCGTGAGCACGTCGCACAGTCCACACCAGGCATGCTGGGCATGCTGGGAACATCCCATCTGTGCCGCGCGCTGACCTGCACACTGATGTGCAGCCGAGAAGCGTCTCGCTCTCACTGCCGCAGGCTGCACACCGACACAGTCCAAGGTTGAGTTGTCAAGGTTGTGTGGGTCCTGCCAATCAAGTGCCAAGGTTGTGTGGGTCCTGCATGGCCCTGAATATACAAGCCTGAGCTTGTCCTTCGTGTGTCTCTGTCCCTGATGCATGCCAGTGCACCCTGGGACCACACACCTCATCTCTCAGAAGGAATAACTGCCGGAAACGACAGCAGCAGCCAACAATCAGCTGCTGCAGCTATGTAGTATATCTTGGTTGTTAAGCGACAAAGGCGCAGGCATGTGCCCACCGGCCGGTTGCGGCAGCAGCATCGAAAATTGCTTGCCTCAATGAACAAAGGGCTGTGTCACGTGGGCAGGTGACTGGGGAGGAAGGGGCAGGGGCGTGCAGCGGCATGCCTTGGGCTCCCCACCGGCATGAGCTGCAGCACCACCCAGTCAATATGTGTGCGCGAGGGGGGTGGAAGATGGCTGCTGCAAGGCCAAGCACTGGCGCGTCTGCACAGCCATGAGCCTGGTCCTGGTAGCAGCCTGGGCGGCATGCAATGCGGCGTTCAAGGCTAGCGGCAGCAGAGCAACCAGAGCTGTGATCCTAACCTGCAAACCCAGCTGCACCAGCTGGCCAGCAGCATGTGTTGACACGTGCATGCCCGCTCCCATCACCCGACCACGATCGTCTTGCCAGCCCCGCCCACGTGCCCCCGGCCCTCACCCCCCGCAAACGAACTCGCAGAGTCAGCCGTGGCACGAGGGCCACCACCACCACCACCACCTGTGGTGCTGGGCCGCACGCTGTCATGAGCCAGGGCAGAGGGCATGCCAGGGCCCACAGAGCCAGGCCGGCCGCTCGCGGTCAGCGCAGCCGCAGCAACACCCGTCCCCATGTACCCCGTGTGTGCCAGGGGCCCAGACGCCACCCCGTACCCCGCCCCGCCGCCGGCCTCTGTCACATCGCCGCCGCTGCCGACGTACATGGCCGTCAACTGCCCGCCACCCTCCGCCCCCGTACCGCCGCCCACCGTACCACCGGGCGTACCGCCCGCTGTACTGCCGCCGGGCGCCGACCGCGTCATGTACTTGCGTACCGCCGCGGGGCCCCGCATGCGGCGCAGCACCTCCACCTTCCCCTCCACTAGCAGGTAGTAGCCCGCGGTCACGTAGTCGGCGTCCCCGTTCAGCAAGTGCTGCAGCACCAGCTGCCGCGGGTACCCCGCAGCTTCCATCTCGCCCACCAGCTGCTCGTCCGCGTACACCGCCCCGCTCTCCGCGTCTGCCCGCACCGTGTAGAGGGACGCGCCGATGGGCTCAAACTGGGGGTTGGCCTGCGCAGGTGGCGGGGTGGGCAACTGGGAATGATACGCCGCCTATGAGCCCTTGACTGGCTTACGGTGTAACAATAACAACAACAACAGCAAAAAAGGGTGTGACAGCTGTCAGGGGTCAGTCACGGCCGCTTGGTGACTCAGGCGACCGCTCCTGGAACTAGCATTGATAACTCAGCGGAGTGCTGCGGCCAGCTCCCTGAACTAGCATTGATGTGCTGCTAGGCATTTCGCGCTGCGCACCGGAACTGTTCCACATCGCACGCAGAGCACTGGCTGAGGCTGAGCAGCAACACGCTACCTAAATTAGTGCTGCGGCGGCTGTGCAGCAGCTCAACATCCCTTCCTTGCCTGCTTCTGTTCCTGTTATGTGCCTGTTCCTGGACCAGCTGCATGTGGCCTTACACCCCGCCCTCCCCCCTTCCCCCTCCCACGCACACCAACACCCACCCCAACCACTTTATTGCGCTCAACCCCCCCAACCTTGACACACACACCCCAAGACCACCACCCAACGGCCTCCAAAGCAACCCACCCCCCACACACACCCAGCCCACTCACGCACCTGGGTGAACCAGGGGTGGAAGCGCATCATGCGCAGTGTGATGCGTGAGGCGGGGTCCACAGTCAGCATGCGGGACACCAGGTCCTTGGCACGCGGGGAGAAGGACTCGGGCATGGTGTACCTGTGGGACGTGGGGTGTGAGAGAGGGGTGGGGAGGAACAAGGGTACGCACAGGTGAGTGAAAGGCTACATGTTCATGTTCCTTTTTAGGGCTTAGGGGTTAACCCTAAACCCTAAACCCCAAACCCCTAAAAAAGGCTGCACACAGGTGGAAAAAGGGGCACAGCAAAGGCAGGGGAGAACAAGGCTCGTACGATCTCCCATGGTGTCTGCTGGGACACAGCGTGGGATAATTAGGTCATGATGCAGCAGAGGCCAAGGCCCAGCACAACCTAGGACAAGGCGCAGCGCCACGTTATGCGCATGCACGCAACATCATTGGCCCATGTGCGTCGACATCAACTTACCAGAACATGTTTGCTTATCAGAACATGTGTGCTGCAACCTAATGAAACCAACAGGGTGACAGTGCACACACGACCGCCAGCAGCCACGCACCGTCCCTCCATGATCTTGGCACACAGCTCCTGCTTGTTGCCAGAGGAGGAGTGGAAGGGAAGGTAGCCGGCCAGCATGGCAAACAGCACCACGCCCAGGCTCCACACGTCCTGCTCAGGGTTGGCACACGAGCATTAACATACGAACATGACGATACGAACATCAACATACGAACATGAACATATGAACATGAACATGGGAAAGGATGAGTGCACGCAACGCGGTGACGAGCATATATGCAACAACATGGCAACGTTCCAAAGCCGCTGTCAGTTGCATCACATCACTGCCCCATGCCGCCTCCCCCTTCCTGCCTGTCTGTACTGCCCAGGACACGTGTGAGCATGTACTGCTCAGCATCCCTGCCCACTATCCTGTACTGCTGTACTGCTGTGCATGGCCCCTGTACTGCATCTGCTCGTACATGTGAAGCCGCTCCCAATGACCGTGCCCCTGTACCGCTCCGCGGCCCTCCCACGCCTGTGAACCCACGTACTGCCTGCACCCGCCTGTACCGCAGCGCCCGGTTGCCATGCACTACCATATTGTACTGCCCGCCCTGCTGTACTGCCCGCCCGTACTGCTCCCCCACCCACCACGGGCGGCCCGTCGTACTGCTTGCGCGCCACAATCTCCGGCGCCGCGTACGAGGGCGAGCCGCAGTGCACGCGCAGCCGCTTGCCGGGGACGAAGAACGCGGACAGCCCAAAGTCGATGATCTTCATCTTGTTGTCCGCATCCAGCAGGATGTTCTCCAGCTTGACATCGCTGTGGGCAGTTGGGTCGGCCAAGCACATAGTTTCCTTACATGGTAGGGGTCCAGTACTTAAGCAATTAAAGAAGTACTTTAAGAACTACGTTTTTGGCCAACCCTCCTGGGCAGTGTAGGAGCATGGGTGAGGACCGAGATAGCAGATGGGGTAACCTTGCACGTTGAAGATCGGCCGTACGGGACCCATAAGGGTACAGGATGTGGGATCCATAAGGCGAGAGGTGAGGATAAGGATGGAAGATGAGGGCAGAGGATAAGACGGAGGCAGCAGCGCAAGAGAGGGGCAGGAGAGGAAGCTAACAGGAGCCGACATTCCGACACCAATGCATCGTGCATGCCGCAAGCAGTGCCAGGCAAGGGAGCACGCCGCAGTGTGCTACACTCAGCGTGCGTGCCAAGGCAGTGAACAGCGGCTTGCAGGGGGGAACATGTGAGAGGCGAGAGGAGGGTGTAGGCGTGATGACTTTGATGACGGAGCATACAGAGGATGCAGAGAATGCCAGGGCAGGGAGGCTGCAGAGAATGCTAGGGCAGGGAGAATGCAGAGAATGCCACCGCAGGGAGGCAGAGAGGGGGCAGAGGGGAGGGCACTGCTCACCGGTGCACCACCTCCCGCTCGTGGCAGTAGATGAGGCCCTCTGTGATCTGCTGCATGATGTACGCCGCGTCAGACTCCTGTGAGACGGTACGATGGCGCAGTACATGAGGCAGTACAATGGCGCAGTATGTGAGGCGGTATGATGGCGTAGTACATGAGGCAGTACAAGGCGGCACGATGGCACAGTACAACGGGGCGGCCCATGGACGCGCCGCTCATGTGGGAGGACCCACCTGCAAGCGCTTGCGTGCGCGCACATAATCCAGCAGCGACCCATTCGGTGCGTGCTCCATGATCAGGTACAGGAAGCCGGGTGAGTCCACCACCTGTGTGAGGGGAACGATGCATCCGGGGAACGAGTTATGATAAGTAAGAGATAAGTTAGTTATGATAAGTAAGAGATAAGTAAGAGATAAGTAAGATATAAGTAAGAGATAAGTTAGTGATAAGATCCTTAAGAAGGGAGTTGTGATAAGACGCACACACCGACGCAGAGCGCGAAAGGATGCCGCTGCTCTCACAGCCTACGTCCATCGGCCCAGACCCTCGGCTGCAACACCTACCCAGCCCCCTTTGAGACACCATGTGCACCTGCCCTCTGTTTGCCCCCTCCTCTGCAACCACACCCCCCGCCCGAATTGCAAGTAAAATCATCATTCTTTAATGACTAGATATCATGACAATTGATTAGAAGACTAGGATCGACGATCAAAAGAACTTTTTCTACAAAGTGTTTCTAATAGACTAGAGCCCCCACCTCGAACAGCTTGATCACGCCCTCGTGTGACAGGTGCCTCATCACACGGATCTCACGCTGTATGCGCTTGGCCTCGTTGGCATCCTGCAGCTTGGCCTGTGGAGGGCGGCAGTGTGTGGGGATGTGTGGGCACACGCTGTGTATGGGTGTGCAGGGTGTGCAGGGAGTGCAGAGGAGTGCTGTGCTCGAGCTGTGCAGGCAGGGGAGCCCTTGCAAGGCCCTTGCAAAGGGTTTAGGGTGCAGGGTTCAAGGTTTAGGGTTGAAAGGTCTAAAGGGTCTAAAGGTGAGGCAGGTCTGCACCCACACCCCCAGCATCACACACCGACCTCCTCTCCATCCACCCCAAAAGCTACCCTTCTGTGACCCAGCCCCTATACTTCCCACAGCGGACCCTCATGCCTTCACCGGACCTCCCCCCATCTCGCCCTGTTCCCGTCCCCGGTGCCCTGCGCCCACCACCCTCATGCGCCCGCCCGCACGCATGCGCTCTCCCGCTGTCACGCACGCGCACGCACACACGCGCATACACACACTCAACCTTTGCCGCTCCCACGCCCGCCCACACCACGCTCCTCTCACCCCACACCCCACACCCACACCCACACTCATACACCCACACTCATACACACACACACACACCTTGTCGATGATCTTGATGGCCACCTTGCGCCCCGACAGCTTGTGGATGGCCAGTCTCACCTGGCAGAAACCGCCCTCCCCAATCACCTTGCCCACCGCGTACCCAGGCAGGGGTGGGCTGTGCTCCGGGGACAGCTCCGACCCCAGGGCTGTCGCGTAGTCGGTGATCTTGGGTAGCACAGGCGCGTGGATGGGCATGGGCCGGCTGGCCACGGCAGCAAACATCTCGTTGATCACAGCGGTGACGGGCCCCTCCGCCGCGGCCGCACCCGCACCCCCACCGCTGCCAGCGGCCACGGGCGTGTGGGGGGAGGCAGGCCGCTGTGCGTGCGCGTGCGCGTGCACTGGCGACGCGTGTGCGCCCGCCGCCATGGGGGCATGCATGGCGGTAGCGGTGTTGCCAGACGACTGGTAGCTGGTGGCAGGTCGCGTGGGCGTGGTTGGGGTGGTTGGGGTGGCGGCTGCACCAGCAGCCGCTGCGATGGGACCCGGCATGCCGGCTGCAGCTGCAGCGGCCATGGCAGCGGCGTGCGGTGTGGGGATGGTGGGATGTGGGGACGTGGGGGCGTGAGGCACTACATCCTGCAGTACATGTGTTGCCGCGTGAGGTACGGCCGCCGCGGCCACGAACGGCGGCATCGCGCCCGCGTCTCCGCTGCCTGGGGGCACCATGCCCCCGCTGCCCCCTGCATGCATCGCCGCCATCTCCAGGCTGCGCCTGCGAATATCCAGGCTGCTGCGGCGCACGCCGCCTGAGGGAGACGCGGCCGCGGCCGCAGCCGCTGCACTCATGCTGCCCTCATCGATGGAGGACCTTCGCAGCGCGGACGGCCCGCGCTCCTCCAGGCTCGACCGCCGCCCGCTGCCCCCGCCCTCCGCAAGCGGCCCCAGCAGCGCGCGGTGAGCTGCCGCCGCCGCGCCCGACATCGCGCCCATCAGCATGAAGCCCGGCTTTGTGGGGGAGGGCGCGCCACTGCCCGCGTAGCCGCTTGTGCCTGATGGAGACATGAGCTCCTCCGGGCCCTGCTGCTGGTGGCCGGGGATCTGGAGCGGGGGTGGGTGGGGGTGGCCGGCCGCCGAGCCGCTGCCCGCCCCGGGGCCGTTCGCTTCATGCACATCCCCCTGGCTCTCCGCCGCGAAGTTCAGCGCGAAGTTGGACGCGTACGTCGACTGGCGCAGGGCGGTGAGGGTGCCCCAGCCCTCGGCCAGCCGGCCAGAGGACGCCCCCCAGGAGCCCACCGCATGGGGCGAGGGCGGCACAGCCGCCACACCCCCGAACGCCATGGGCTGCGCCGCCCCGGCGGTCGCGTGTGCGCTTGTGGGCGCCCCCATGCCCTCCCCTTGCCCCTGGCTGCTGCCTGCACCTGCCGCCAGCTGCTCTGCAAACTGCTGCGCGGCCACACTGCCGGTGGAGAAGCGGCGGTGCATGTTCTGCTGCTGCGCGGCTAGGGTCCCGCGCGCGAGCGCCGCGCTCTGGGCGGCCACCACGCTCGCACCCCCCATGCTGCCCCCACCACGCGTGGACGCGGCTCCTGCGTCGCCCGATGCCCGACGATACCCGCTGTGCTGCGGAGTGCCTGGGGGCTGCTGCCCCTCTGCTGCGCCTGCACCCCCGCCCCCTTGCTGGCTCTCCAGCTGCGCCAGCAGGGAGAGGGGCGAGTCCGGCTGCCGCGCCGAGTTCGCCCGCTGCATGATGCGAAGGGGCGGTGGGGCTGGTTTGGTGGGGGAGGGTGGGGGCAGGCCCGCGGGGTGTGGGCCATTGGAGCCCGAAAAGGGGCGGCTGCTGCCTGCATACTCCCGTGACCCACCACTGGTCCCATGCCCTGCCCTGCCCACCTGACTGGAGCTCGACTCGCTGGACCCAATAGAGTTGTTGGTGCCGATGGCCATGGCTGGGTTGTTACCGGCAAGACCACCTGGTGCGGCGGCCGCTGCAGCTTCCCCGTAGCTGCCTCCCATGCGCAGCTGGTTGAGCTGCGCGGACAGGCTGGTGGCCGAGTGTGGCGCGTTGCCTGGCTGGGGTGCGGTGGGCACGCCGTATCGTGCCACGGCTCCGACTGCCCCGGCCCTGAACGCTGTGCGCGCGATGCCTGGGGAGGTCGGGGAGGAGGGGGAGGGGGATGCCCCGTCCCCGGCCATCCCGTGTTGGGGTGCTGAGTGACGGCCAATGGCGGATGTCAGCAGCTCGGCTGCGGGTGATGACAGCCAAGGCATGGCACAGGCACTTGGGGAGAGCTTCCATTTCATGTGTGATTGCGTGCGTTAGATGCGGTCATGCGAATGATGTGGGAAGCGACGCCTACACACGCTGCACCTTGTCTTTTCCCCTGATCAGACAAGCTGGTGTATGCCGTGAGCAGCACATGCCGCGCACTGCAACGCCTCGGACCAGGCTTTCTAGGAACAGCCCTCCCCCGGAAACCATACCGCATCACAACGTCAGAACTTGGCCCCAACGTAAAGCAGCTCAACAGACAAGGTAAGAACCCATGCAGCCTGCAACTCCCCACATGGCAGCAATCCATTGGCACAGCTGCTCACATGGCATGCCGGAGCCGTAGCTGCTCCGCTTCTCTCGTGCTCCCCCTGGCGTGGTGGGTGGGCGCCCAATCGACTGGATCTGCTGCACGTGGAGAGGGGGTCCGGACGGCCCATCCTTTGGGCGCATGGCAGCACTGCTGGTGGCAGGGCGCGCGCCGTACCCTGGGGATGCCGCTCGATGCTGCCCCAGTGCTGCATGGCCGCATGCATGCAAGCCAGGACAGATGAAAGCACAGTCAGGAAGGCAGTTCGCGCATGTAAACGAGCCCAACTGCCCCAGCATGTGAATCTGAGGGCAACTCATGTACGTGTTTGCGCATGTGGCATGGCTCATGGCAGGCATTGCATGCACAGCTGCAGCTGTCCATGCAAGCACGCAGTAAAACCCACCCGCAGCAAATGCACGCATTTACCTCTCGCAGAGCCCGGAGAGGGGCTTCTTCGCGCAGATCCTGGAGAAGGCGCTCGTCCACCGAAGTAAATGGAAGCCGCATGATAAGCGGAACCGCTGACGCCACCTGCACTGTAGGCTATCGTACCACCACCCGCACTGCCCAGCCGTGCTCCTGTGCTGCTCCCTGGCCTGCCCGGAACGCCTTTGCCACTTGGGGGAATGGGGCTTGCAGAAGAGCCAGGCCGAGACGAGCCGGACACATAGGGTGCACCAGTAGGAGATGCATCCGTTCCATCCACCTTGCCAGAGACTTGTCCTGAGGGCCAAGTCCCAGGATGGAAAACATGTCACAGAACGGCAAACAAGCCTACAAGCATACAGCAGACAGGGACTTCCGCTATTCGACGTCCCTTAAACACCAAGCGTACATCTGACACTTGGGTTTCCGTCGAATAAAAGACCAATGGCGCAGATGGCCCTGTTGCATCGTAAGTTTCCCCATACTGCACCATATGTATTCATGGCCACATCGTTTCACCTGTTGCGCCAGGCTCCTTACGTGCGCTCTCTTTGCGCCACAGTGGCATTGAATAACGTGCGACAAGGTGCCTAAATCAACTTTCGTGCTACCTGTCGCGTGTGCATCGTGAGACCTTCATAACAGCACCCATCGTTGCAGGCGAGTAACTGTTGTTTTTATCAATCTCTTCAAAATGTTCAGATGCGAGATGAGGTCCCCAGTCAGGTTGGCAAGTCTGCAGGGAGCATCCCAACCGGCTCAGCTGGTGCTGTTCATGATACGGATCACGTCAGAAACTCAAAATAGACGTCCTCGGTACCGACTCCCGTACTTGCATGCTTTAGGGCACAGCGTCAGGGTATACAGAACGTGGGCCGCGGTGCACTCAGCACAGCAAGCGTACATGTGCTAAGGCAGGAGATATGGAGAGCACCGGCTCCACAGTGCATGCCACAATTCGCAAGGAAGTGCACCCGCTAGCAGCCAGGTGCATGCCCACCCCAAGAACATGGCGTGCCAGCTGGAAGCCCTGCTTGTCGCACCCCACCCAGCATGACCCACTCCAGCGCCATAGCTCTGCTCAGCACCTTCATACAAATCACCCCGCCCAACCCCCCACCGTCAGCCTGATCGCCAACGTTTCCATCAGCCACCGATGCACCACCGCCCATGCTGTGCACAACCACAGGGCTGCGTACAACAACAGCTGGAAGGCTGGATGCGGGAGCACCACCTGCTGACCCAGAATCATGTGCTGTGGCCACTTCGAACCGCATACGTGCTTGCTTGACCCATGCCCCTTGCGCCTGCATCAGCAAGCTCCCTCCCGCCGTCCCACAGATCTCATCCTCACCACACACAAGCTGCGAGCCCCGGGACTTGTACCTGCAGCAGGGCACGGACGGTGTCCACTGATCAGTGAGGCCAAACAGGGTGGAGCTGGCATTAGTTGGTGCGGCAGCTGTTGGTATGGTAGGTGGAATATGTGCAACCAATTGACCGGCATATTATTATTCATAATTGACCAGCAGCCCGTTGGCGGCGTACTTTATTTGGCCATGGTGCAGAATGCAGCAATCAGTGCACCAAACCCGTTTACCGCTGCCCACTGGTGCCATGCACAGTTGCATACCACCCTGCTCACCTGGCAAGCGAGTGATGGGGCGCACACTGCAGCGCCCAGTTGAGTGCCGCCTGGTTCACAGCTTTTGCAGTCAGGATGGCCGCACCAAGATCACTGTTTGTGGCCGTTGTTGCTGCCCCTGACCCGCCCTGTGGCTGCAGGGCTGCCAGTACATCTGCAGCCAGGGCAGGGCCTGACAGGATCTTGAGCCACAGGCCTGGGGCAGAGGGGTAGAGCCCTGAGGGTGTCATTGGAGGCCGGTCCAGTGCTGGGTAGTGGAGCAGGACGTGGGCAACCACTTCCACCGTGCCTGCCCGTGAGCTTCCAGCTGTGCGCCGGTGCACCCTGAAAGCCGGCTGCGTGTGCTGGAAGCACTCCAGGGTGGGGTGCACGCACGCGGCCACACGCACGCGCTTCACGGCAGCTGCGGGGAGCAAGCCCGCGGCCACCAACTGCTGTACTGCCCGCGCCTGGATTTGTACCGCCTCCAGCTCCAGCGCTGCCACAGTACACGGCAGTACAAGAGCTGCGCCACCCCCCAATGCTCCTGTGTACCAGCTGGGCAGCTCGGTGGGGCCAAGGCTGGTGGGCACACCCCAGCCCCAAGGGCCAGTGGTTGCAGAAGGCACACCCAGATTGGGGGACACCAGGGTCGCAGCAGCCAACAGCTGGCCGGCCGTACCGCCCCCATGCAGCAGTGCAGGGCACATGATGCGCGGCCCGTTCACATCCGGCATGCCAGCCCAGTTGCACCGCACTGTCCCCTCGTCTTCCTCATCACTCCCCTCCGTGTCCAGCTGCTGCGCGTGCTCCCATGCTGCAACAAGGTCCCCCAGGCCCATAGCTTGAGCAAACGCACGCACAGTTGACACAGTACGCAGCACATGCTGGCGCAGCAGTGCCACAGCTGCCGCCACAGCGCCCCGCCTCCTCACACACTCGCTGTCAACCCCAAAGTTTGCCACCAGGAAGGGCGCGACCACATCCGCCATCGCAGGTACAAAGTCGATGGATGCGTCTGGGTCGCAGTCCCCGCGCAACTTGTTGGGAGGGGAGCAGTAGGTGGAGCCATGGTTCAAGCCCTGCACCAGCACCTGCACACAGCAAGCGTTGCATGTGCACCCTTGCATCACCCATGTCGTCATGCAGCTTCTGTCGCGCCCAGACAAGCCAGACGCCGTGCAGTGAGGCCTGGTAAGCGGCATTTGTGGCACACAGCACCTGCTGTAGCTCTGAGACACACGCACCAATGGTCTGCTGGTGGCCACTGCGTCAGCCCCATGCCGCAGTGCAGCATACGCCATGTTGGCCATGGTAGGTAAGGTGTGCACCCATGACATCTGGCCATCAACCTCCCCTTGCATGATGAGGATGGGAATTGCATCAGCTGCTTGCATGGCACTGCTGATGAACAGGTGTGTGAGCTGGCGCGATCCGAAACCAGACGCCAGCAGTATGATTCCTCCCGCCTTGGCATACGCTACGTCTGCCAGACCAAAGACACCAGCCATGGAGTGCATGCACACAATGACGTTGCTGTACCGCCCATCTGATGCAGCACGCTGCAGCTGGAAGCCATGTCTGGCTGCCATCTGAACTGCTGCATCGAGGACACATGACACTGGCCTCTTCCACGGCAGCGGTGAGGCATCTGCTGCGCTGTCTGTTGCTGCTGTGGTGGTCACCCCAGCTGCAGGAGCTGGGGTGGATGAAGCGAAGGGTGATGTTACACCTGGCTGTGCAGCAGCTGGCCCGCCATTTTGTGGCTGCACATGTGCGTGGGGTACCTGCAAGGGTCCAGGCTGCTGTGCGGAGCCTCCTGCAGGCGCTGCTGCCCCTGCTGCTGTGCCAGCTCCAGAGGCTGGCCCCTGCGCTGTTTGACCGGCCGGAGGTGTTGGCTGGCCAGGCACGGCTGCTGTGCAACGCGCGTGTGCTGCTGCTGCCTCGGCTAGCATCAGGCCTGGAGATGCAATGCCTGAGATGAGACACCAGACCCGCAGGTCAGGGCACATGGCAGCTGTCTGCTGCTGCACTGCCTGCGCTAAGGGCTGCAGCTGCTCCGGCCGCACAAATGCACCAGGTGCCACCACAACCAAGAGGTGTGTTCCAGGACCGTTTTGAGCACATGCGGATGGACCAGGGAGCTCGTCAGGACGGAGCAGTATGGATTCAGTTTCAAGGTCTGAAAGCATCGCCTCCAACGATGGAGGCGCGGAGGTCCCCAGCATCCTTGATGATCAGGGCCTGCTTCCGACACGGATCTAGGAAAATGCCCGGTCTATAATCAGACTGTTAATCGCTGAGTTGGCTTATGAAATCCTAGCTACTGGTTGCAATGGCACTATTCTGACCTATGGTGTCTCCAATGCGCATGTGCGCATACGCTTCATTAAAGGAATTGAAGTGATAACAGCGCTTGTAATTGTACCAGGTTGGGCGAGTGTAATCTTACTATCATAACCTGCAGAAACGCCACTAGAGCTTGAATGTGGTGATAATCTTTGACGCTGAATCTCCCTTCTAAGATGGGGCCGTTGTGGGCCAGGTGAGGTGCTGAAGCCGGCTGCCACTGTACCACCTACCCCTCTCAACGAATGCATACATGGCCAGCCACATCTCAATGACAACACATCTACAGTTCCACACAGCATGTCGCTGCTTCCCATGCCAGCCGCGGGTTGTCTGCCTCTGTCCATGTTTGAGTACCCCGACTGATGATGTGCATTACCTAGGCCACCAGGGGAGCCCATCCATTATGGCATTCAGCATCAGAGCATCATATAACACACGCCCGCCCTGAATATGAACACTGCCAGCACACGGCATGTGCTGTATGTCCAAGCCGTGTCTGCAGAGGGAGCTGTTGTGCGACCCGCTGACCAGCACACCAGCATGCACTGGATTTTGTGAGCAAAAGCAGCGCACTGCTTAGCCTACCTATGCATGGTGCCCTGAGCACCGCCTGAGCCAATGCAACAGCTACAAATGCCCAAACCTGAGACCCGCGGATGCCCTGTAGAATACCCTTCTGCCTTTGATCCCCTCGTGTGGCAGCACTGCAGCCACCATACGTACTGATGCACAACACTGAAGTACACGTGGAAGTACATGGTGGCACCAAGCCTACGTACAATATACTCATACACCCAAATCACAGTGTATGCAACCAACACCTCTGCCAAGGTTCTTATCAGGCCATCTCACCATGATCTCATGTTTCTCCCTCTTTTCCCTCGAAACGCGGTCGATGTTGTCGCAGCAGCACTGCAGCACAACAGCTACAGGTCTCCTGGACGTGCCTCCCTCATGACGTCATCCGGCAGCTTCCATTATTTGTCCGTCTTCAGATCACATAGTCCTCGTGGCCCACCTGTTCCAGGTTCACTGTGGGGCAGCGGTGCCCCTTGTACCCCTCCTTCAGGCTGCGCATCCATGCATGCACCACACGCTGCGTGTCGGCTGCACGGCTGATCCACACATCATCCGGGCCGTCCCCCGACTGAGCGTTGTGCACGCAGCGTGCAAACGCGCGCCACATGGCTGTCTCCTGGGGCTCAGGCAGCACCACCCTGTGCGCGTGCGAGTTGTACAACCAGTGCCATCGCACATACAACACTACGTAAACCCTAAACCCTAAACCCTAAACCCTAAACCCTAAACCCTAAACCCTAAACCCTAAACCCTAAACCCTAAACCCTATATGCAGATGCGGCTGGCCGACGACGTATGCCTATGACAGCGCATCGCTGTGATGGCATCGACTGGGACGGTGGTGGGTCAACGATCGTCCCAGCCGATGCCATCACAGCGATGTGCTGTCAGCTCTAGCAACTGGCGTCCCAAGCTACGGGCAGGCTGCGCCCCGCATCAGGCCAGACCCATTAAGCAGAGTATCACGTTGCACCCGAATCAAACTAATCACAAGGACGTGCCGCAGGCAAGCCCCACACATACGACTCACTGGTGCACCTCTGTGTCTACTGTAGTGCCCAGAGCCATGGGAGCCAGCCCGAAACCTCTGACCTTATCCACGCTGAACGTTTGGTGCTTCTCCTGCGCACACAAAAGCGCACAGCCTATCACAGCAGGGCAGCATCATGGATTGGCCGCGTTGAGCTGTGCAATGATGAGCTGTGCGACTGCACGCTTCTAGCCAGGTGCAGGGCAGCATGCGGCCCCAAAACGCACCCATTTACAGCACGGCACAATTCTGCATGAACTGCCATACTAGGATGTACTGCACAAGAAGCACATGTGTACTGCCCACCTGGTGTGGGATCACAAAGTCACGCAGGTACAACGAGCCCTGCGTCCCGCTCACTGCCAGGTCCTGTGTGAAAACCTGTCGGTCATTCAAAGCACACGGCACTGATTCTTGCTAACCAGGACAGACATGACAAGCCAGTAGGCTGGTCAGTGCACGACACAGGCCCATGTGACTGCACAGTGGTGCAGGTGCCATGCACAGGCCAGCTGTCACAGGTGAATTGCACAGCAGCTGCAAGATCAGCAGCAGCAGCTGGGGCGGCCAACCAAGTCCGACCTGGTCAAAGGCGCAGGTGAGTGTGGCTCGTCGCTGAGGCTGTGAGGGGCCCTCACGGCGCCACAGCAGTGTGACCCCCGCATGCACCACCACACCGGCCGAGTTGAACACAGCCCCTGCAGCCAGCAGGTGCACGCAGGGAGGGAATGTGGATGTTGGTGATGAGGGCAGCGTGGAAAGTGCGGCGCTTTGCGTTGCGCTTTGCAGCATGATGGGGCACAAGGCGGCAGCCTGAGGCGGCACGAGGCCACAGGCAGCTGAGAGCTCCACAGCATGAACCTAAGCCCGGCCCAGCCAGCTTCTAACCAGCAGCACAGCTGGCATGAAGGCACTTGGTGGAAGGCGCTGCAGCACCACGGCGCGCACTGTCACACCGCATCCTAGGACAGATTATAGGGTGCCGGGGCAAATTGTGACACCCAGCAGCTTCCAAAGCTTGCCAAAGCCGCAAAGGTCATCTACTGAATGGAATGGCACCACATCTTTTGCATAGGATGGCTCCCCAGGCAGCTCGTGTCCCTCACCGGTGTGGGCTGTGACCGAGACCGGCATCTCCCACCCGTACGCCCACAGCGCGGCGCGCACGCAGTACCAGCCCAGGTCGCCCACGCAGCCCAGGCCATCCAGGTCAGGCTTCAGCCGGATGTTGGTGTCCAGGAAGGGCTGTGGGGCCAGGAAGGTGAAGGTGGCGCGCACGTCCTGCACCGCGCCCAGCTCGCCAGCCACCACCCGCGCCATGGCAGACGCGCGGGGGCTGCGATACAGCAGTACAGCAGTACATCACTACAACAGCACCGCCGTACAGCAGTACAACGGCGCAGCAGCACAGCAATGGTGATCAGGGCAGGCAGCAGCAGGCTGGCAGTCATGGCAGGTGCGGCAGCATGGGGGGGATGGGGAGGTGGGACGGGGAGCAGGCGGCGGTTGGGAGGTGCGGGATGAGTGCCAGCCACGGATCGCGCTGGAGCCAGGGGCAAGGCCTCGCAGTGATCACACCTGGTCACGGTGACCTGTCACTCCCCTGTTACAATGGTGATCGTGACCTGTGAACTCCTTACATGGCCAGTGTTTGAAGTTCAGGGTTTTGGGCCCAGGGTTCAGGGTTCAGGGTTTAGGGTGTACCAACACACCTGTGGCTCCACATCGTGCCGTCCATGAGCTGCACCCCAGCTGCTGACACATCGGCTAGGATGGCCCGCAGGTCTTCAGGCGTCTGTACAGTCACAAGCCCAGCACAGTTCTCTGATATGTTTCATCCACAAACGCACGTGAGAATACAATCCTTTTCTGTGCCACCTGCCCTTACTCATCAGTCACAGCATGTGGGGAGCTCCCTCAGACAGCTGCTGAGCCTGAGTTGAGGCATGCGCCTCAGCCACAAGCATCAGGCGGCGGCTGCAGGTCACCATGAGCAGTACATTGGTACTAATACCAGTCCCTTCACGCAGTCCCTTGCATACTGGTATGAAAGGTAGCCATGCATATGGGTATGGGCCATACTCATACCAGTGCGATCGGTTTCTCCAGTAGGATATGCTTCTTGGCAGCAGCAGCCTTGCGCACCCACTCCACGTGCAGGCCTGAGTTGATGGGCCAGAGCAGCATGCGGTGAAGACGTTGGTTGTGGCTTTCTGGCTGCTATCTTGTCGCTACCAACGCAGCGCTGTGAGCCAGCTCTTGTTCATATGATGTGTTCCCGCAGCTCGCACTCCATTTGTTGGAATGTGCATGCATAAATGGGCGCTGCGTCCATGAGCCCATGTACATCCAAGGGAAGGCGAGCGATGCATCACATGCACAGTGTACTGCAGCTGCACTGCTGTACCACAGCGCACCTGTTGGGAGCGGGATGTACACCGCGTCGATGCTTGCATCATCCAGGACCTCTTGGTATGACGCATACACCTTCACCTCAGGGCCCAGGCCCAGCTCCTCCACAAATGCCTGTGCCTTGGCCAGAGTGCGTGAGCCCACCGCGGCGACCACTGCGTGCTTGCATGCAGGCATGGTGGGGCGTGCTGCTGTGAGTGGCAGGCGCTGGACATGCACAGCTGCGTGTGCTGCGCATGGTGCGCCTCATGACCAGCAGTGGCGGGCGTCGCGTACTGTGGATTGAAACCGATCATTGGAGCTGCCTGCGCCTGCCGGGTCTCATGTCCAAGCCAGCCTTGCGTGCACCGGGTGCACACTCCACACGTGCGCAGTGCAAGGGCTTGCAGCTGGCCAAGATGTGGAGCTCCAGGCTGCTGAGGGAGCTGGAGGAACATTGGCATCAGCATCTCACCGCACGCGTCAGGCACTAGCCCGATGGCACGGGTATTCTTCTTGGCAATGTCGGCCGCGCCCAAAATGCCGATCCGTAGTGTCCGTGCCATGACCCCGATGCAATGAAGCAGGAGATATGTATAATACACTATATATCTAATAGAAAAGATGAGTCGGACGAGCAACAGAAGCGAAACGGAGGATGACTCCTAGTATGGGGTTTTGCTAGGGCTCACTCACTCAACCGGGCCGAGTGAAACAAGCACCCGACGCGGCCGAAAACTCTGTATCACGATTAGTGTTATACAGAACGTACATCCACCCTGCCTTAGCAATACCTCTGATCTGCTCAGGGTTTGTGTACACTCTAGCCGCAAACGTGAGTATGCGGAAGCTGCATGTTGGGTTTTGATGGTAAAAAGCCCAGCAGATCCTTTGTATTAGGTGGTGTGGGCCTGCTGCATGCTGAGTGTTATCGCATTGCTTCGCTTGGCATGGGACTGTGCCATAGCTGTTCAACAATGCCTATCATACTCCACAGCCAGACCTGTGCATTATGTGTGCATGGTGACCACGCAGGCTTGATAAGCTTTCACAACAAGTTCCAGCTGCCCATGCTGCCTGCATGGCTGCCCGGGCCGCTGTGATAATGCCCACCGGTGCATCAGGTGTGGCCATCGCACTGCGGGGTGCCTAGTTGCTTGCAGCCCCGCACATCCCTTGCCACCCCCAGCAGGCCTGCAGACATCATGGAGGGTGCAGCCCCAAAGATCAAGATCAAAGTGCGCAACCCTGCAGCCAGTGTCCAAGATGCTGCAGCATCGCAGGCTCCAGCAGGCGCTGCACCCCAAGCAGCTTCACTGGTAGCAGCAGCACCACCCACAGCCGCTGCAGCTCAGGTGGGGCGCAAGCGCAGCCAGGCATTAGAGGATGCTGCTGCTGCTGCAGCAGATCAGGAGGTGATGGAGCTGCAAGACGATGATGAGGGAGACATGGGGGCACCTGGCAGTAGCGGCCAAGGCCGGCCCACCAAGCGTACACGCAGGCGGGTGGCTGTGCTGGATGATGATGACGAGGAGGAGGATGGCCAGGGGCAAGGGGATCGTGCAGATGCTGCAAGGGCAGCGGATGATGCAGGCATCTACATACCAGACACTGATGAGGACGATGACAAGGATGGGGATGGGGCAGCAGGCACAGCCGGAGGTAGGGGCAGGCTACGCAAAGGGGCTGCTGCTGCGGCACCATTGGCCCCTGCCCCTGCAGCATCGAGGCCAGCAGCGCCAGCCGCCAGCATCAAGAGTGAGGCAAAGAGTGATGTCAAGAGCGAAGAGAAGAAAATCGCCCCCTGGGCTGCTGCCGCTGGGTTTTCACAGCCCAAGGGGCAAGCTGCACCAAAGCCCCAGCCCAAACCTTCCACCAGCATCAAGAGTGAGCAGCGCACTGCCAAAACAGGCGCTGTGTCCCAATCAGGACGGCCCAAGCGACGGGGCGCAGGACGCCGCATGGCCAAGATGTTTGGGGAGGAGTCGGATGAAGATCCAGATGATCTGGAGGCGCTGGACCGTGACGACTATGAGATCGACGACGATGCAGATCTGGCAGCGGATGATGACGATTTCGATGGGGAGGACTCCGACGCTAGCGGAGGGGGTGGTGGTGGGAGCAGGCGGGGCAAGCGCGGGGCAGGCGGCACGCGTGCGGGAAAGCGTGGGGGTCGTGGGGCTGCTGCCGCACCCTCTGCAGCATCGGTGTGGGATGCGGATGGTGGGGAAGGGATGCTGCCCGGATCTGGAGAAACAGACTTCAGCCATCTGCAGCTCAAGCCAGATCACGCCAACCGACCGCTGTGGGCCACGCCAGACGGCCACATTTTCCTTGAGACCTTCTCGCCTGTGTACAAACAGGTGTGTCCCTTCACTTCTCTGAGAGTCTGCATCTGTAGTTCAGTACCTGGTGCAGGGTTCGAGGGACATCTCACATCTGTGTTTGGGGGGTCGGGATGTCACCCGCAAGCGTGGGTATGGTGGCAAACACCACCCTATGTGATTGCTCTGGCATGGTCATCCTGGGGCATACCGCCCGGTTGTTTTTTAGCCCTTGCCCACACCATTGACTGCTTGCCATGGCGCCCGTGAGTTTATGGCGGGCTAGCAGGCGTTTGTTGTGTCAGCACTGCCACACCGTCACTGGCATTATGATAACTGTCCATTTTTTTGGTGTGTTCATTACAGGCCCAGGACTTCCTCATTGCCATCGCTGAGCCCGTGAGCCGGCCCGAGTACGTGCACGAGTACCAGCTCACACCTCATTCCCTGTACGCGGCTGTGAGCGTGGGTCTGGACACTGACACCATCATCAGCGTGCTGTCGCGCCTGTCCAAGGTGTGTGGTGTGCCCTGGAGTGTGCTGGTGGTTTCACTGCGCAAGGGTTGCGCGGTGGTGCAGGGGACCTTGGGATCGTTTCGTGTTGGGTGTTGGGTGTTGGCAGCATCGCGGGTTTAACCGCGCAAAGCCGTGTAATGATGATAGCATGCATGATGATGATGGGTGTTGGTCAGGTGGTTCCCATCTGTGCGGGGCACTAAGGTGTCCATGTGTGGATGGGAATGTGGGTGCCTGCGGCTGGCGCCTCCAGGCTGGGGCCAGATTATCAATACACCAGGCACCTCGACCAGGCACCCATAGCAGTCAGTATCATGAGTAGCAGTGGTGCTGTTCAACAATGCTGCCGCAGCCCCCACTCTCCATTCACCACCGGCACATGATGCAGGCTGCTCCACACATCTGCCTTGATCTTGTGGACATGCAACACGACTGAGAGTTGAACCCTACAGTTCTTCCTATACACCCTGTAACCCAGTGCCTGACTTGCAAACGGTCCGTACTCCAGGTGCACCTTGATGACGGCCTGAAGCAGTTCATCTACCTGGCCACCAAGAACTATGGCAAGGTGGGACCTGTGCTTGGGTGCTACGCGAGCGTGCTTTGGCATTCCGAGCCTGAGGAGCTCAACCTTCAGCTGGCTAGCACACGAGAGTATATGGAGTATGTGTTGGCGGAGGGGCTAAACCTTCAGCTGGCTTGCACATGAAAGTATATGGAGTATGTGTTGGCGGTGTGGCAGGTGTGGCTGATGGTGCATGGGTGGTGCTGCTGCAGGTGAAGCTGGTGCTGAAGCGCAACCGCTTCTTTGTGGAGACTGCTGACCCCGAGGTGTTCGACACGCTGCGCAAGGACACGGTCATTTCCAGCGCGCGCGTCAGTGATGAAGGTGCTTGACGTGCATGAATCATGTGACGTGCAGATGAATCATGTGGCAGGTTGCAGGTGTGGACTGTGGGTGTGTGATGCACATGTGCGGGTGCATTGGATACGAAGACGGAGCAGCGCTCAATTGTCCCATGTGTGTCAGCTCTGTTGGTAACCCCTTGCTGTTTGGGGTGTTGCGTGCTGCCACCGAGGTTTGTGGCTTGCAGTTGTGCAGGCTGCCCTTCTGCCTCTGCTACATGTTAAGCACCGTGTGCTTTTGTGCGGTGCAGCGCATCCTAGTGTGATAAAGTCTTTCTCAAAGCCAGGTCGTGTACATGGCAGCTGTTTACGCGTCTTCAGCTGTGATCAACGGCTAACCTGTACTTCGCTTGATGCCCCTTGTTGCTCCAGAGTATGTGGAGGCCGCACTGAAGGAGCGTGCAGTGGCTGGCATCACACGAGTGGACCAGCTGGATCTCACCTCCCAACCACCAACCACCTCAGCTGCTGGCCAGCTGCCAAGCAGCTCACAGGCAGCAGGCACAGGCGCAGGGGCAGGGGCACCCTCCCAGCAGGCGGCAGGGGCCCCTGCACAGCAAGCAGCGGGCTTCTACCCGCCCACCAACAGCATTGCAGTGCCTGGGGCATCACAGGCGGGCAGGCCAGGCCAGGCAGGGGCCCCTGGGGCAGCTGTGCAGGAGGAAGATGTCCGTGAGGGTGGGCGTCTGAGCATTGATGACGTGGAGGAAGGGGCAGTGGATGAGGGCCGCTTGGTGCGGTCGTTTGAGATCAAGGGCGACATGGTGCGTGTGGGTGTGTGGCTCCGAGCACATTATTTCAGGTTACTTTTGGCCAAATGCCCGAAGCTGGAGTGTTCCGAGTGCAGTGGCAGTGTTGCAAACACGGGCATATAACAGACATGCAATCCCTGCGTGCACACTGTGTGAGTGCGTGGAACCCCCAAGCTCACTCCTGACCTGGCATCCATCCCTGTGCTTGTGTCCATGTCATTGGGATGGTGCTGGCCGCAGCATACAGGCTCGTCGACCCCATGCCCTTTTGCTCAAGTGGTGTTCACGAGTGGTATTGGTTGAATATGTTTGGCTGTGCGCTATGTTTGGCCGTGGGTGGTGTGACCACAGGTGGAGCAGGTGAAGCGCCGCTGCCTGCCGGGGGGTGGCCTCAACCTCCCTATGTTGGAGGAGTACGACTTCAGGAACGACCGCAACACGCCCGACCTGCATGTGCGTGCGGCTGCGTCCTTGTGCCACTTTGCTCTGGTTGGGGTGCCATCTACGTTGGGCTGACCGTACATGGACTTGCTAGTGTGGGCAACCTGCATTTTGGATGGTGCTTTGCGGGGCCTGATGTGTTGTTTGGTTGTGGCAGTGTGGCTGCAACTGGTACCTGTGGTGTACAAGGGGCTCATGCAGTCTACCTACCTACAGTCACGGCCTGCAGTCGCATGCGGCATTCGTATGAGCTGGCACGCTCGGTGGCTGCTTCAAAGCAGCAATCATCTCGACCCGCACAAAGCATCCACTTCCAGCAACACTCCCATGGCCTGCGACCTTTACAGGTGGAGCTCAAGCCACACGTCAAGCTGCGGCCCTACCAGGAGAAATCGCTCTCCAAGATGTTTGGCAATGGCCGTGCCCGGTGTGTGTGCATGTGGGGGGAGGGGAGACAGGTGATGGGGGGTGTGGGGTGAGAGGGAATACACAAGGGACCCTCTCTTCTCCGCTCAGCATTGGTGTCAGTGTTGTGGTGTGTGATTCAGCACTTGTGTAGCTGTGGTTTTTCTGCATGCCGTACAATGTATGAGTAGCACAATGTATAGTGATTGATCCACAGGCGTAGTAGCAGTAGCACTAGCAGCAACAACATTCGTATGTGCAGTGACACCGCACACATCTTATGTACCGCAGCTCCGGCATCATTGTACTGCCGTGCGGCGCCGGGAAGTCCCTCGTGGGTGTGGCGGCGGCTGCACGCATGCGCAAGTCCTGCCTGTGCCTGTGCACCTCCTCCGTGTCGGTCGACCAGTGGAAGCACCAGTTCATGCTGTGGACCAACTTGCAGGTACATGCATGTATTGTGGTTGCTGGCAGTGTTTCCTTGGGCTCTGGTGGCTTTGGCTGTCCAAGTTGCTGGTCAGGTTCAAAGTTGGGGTAGTTCGGAGTTGCTCAAACAGGTTGCGTTGTCTGCCTTATTGATACCTGTAGTTGTGGGTTTGGGATTGCGGGGTGCAGCGCAACAGGTGGGCCGCTTGGCAGGTTACACATGTGGAAGCACACAAGGGGCCAACGCCTGGTCAAACACCCTGATCTGCTCAATGCTGGTCAACACTGCCCAAACCTCGGTCAAACCTTGGTCAAACTTTGCAGGACCACCAGATCTCGCGCTTCACGAGCGACAGCAAGGAGCAGTTTGCGGGTGTGGCAGGTGTGACCATCACCACCTTCACCATGGTGGCCTTCTCAGGCAAGCGCTCAGAGGAGAGTGAGAAGGTGAGCGTGCAAAAGTGGCATGGACTCTGGGGCCCTGCTGCTGGGGATCAGATCAAGGGCCGAGGAGCCCCACAGGGTTGATTTGTGGGGCCGCTGCAGGTCAGCTTTGCTCTTAAGGGTGTGCGCAAGCGGCACGCCTGGAACCCTCAACGCCCGAGCCCTAAGCACCTTGATGAGCAATTGCGCATATGGCCTCTGTCCAAGAGAAGCATGATGTGCTCCTGGTCCAATCAATATGACCACGTTTGAGGATTTTTCAACCATGTTGGACCATGTTTGGCCACTCCCAGGTGATGGAGGCGATCCGGTCACGTGAGTGGGGCCTGCTGCTGCTGGACGAGGTGCATGTGGTGCCAGCGCAGATGTTCCGCAAGGTAGGTTGCCGCTCAGACTGTTCGCTGTGAAATTCACAAGGCAGTTCACTCTGGACCTGCTGATCCTTGCATTTGTCTTGGCCACTGCGCACACTAGTGCCATTGGGACTGACGACCACAATCACATATGTAACTACGTGCCTGCTTGCCTTTTGCCTTTGAATGTCTGCACTGCTGTTGAATGCGGGCACAGCTCAGGGGGTCAAATGGTCAACTTCCAGCCCTCAACACTGAATGAACCCTAACCTCTCAAGCCCACAATTCTCGCTCCCAGGTCATCGGCATCATTCACTCCCACTGCAAATTAGGCCTGACTGCTACACTGGTGCGAGAGGACGAGCGCATCGGGGACCTCAACTTCCTCATTGGTGTGTGAGACCTGCTAGTGGGGCTCAGGGCGGTGGGCCGCGCTGCTTCATGCAGCATGGCACAGTCTGCTCATTGCAGTTTGCTTAATGTTCAGTTGGTCCTGCCAGCTGTGCGCACGAAAGTACTGTCGTTGGTCCTACCGGTTACCCTTGCACTGCATAGAGTCGCAGCTAGCCTGCATGCAACCGCTTGTAACCAACCAACCGACCAACCAACCAACCAACCAACCAACCAAACTGTACTGCAGGCCCCAAGCTGTACGAGGCCAACTGGCTGGACCTCACGCGTGCTGGCCACATCGCCAACGTGCAGTGTGTGGAAGTGTGGTGCCCCATGACCCGCGAGTTCTACAGGTGCGTGTGCAAGGCCACGGCATGGTGTGAGGAGTGCACCAGGGCTCTTGCTGTCTCAATGTTGTCCACTGTCCTGATGGTTACACTATGGCACTTTGCCATTCCTACCACATGCCACATGTCGTTGAAACTGGTGCATGGTTACTGGTGCAGGGTTACTTGGAAGGTGCTTGTACTGCTGCAGCGCTGCTGCTTGCACATGCGGCTGTACCATGCTGCATCCAAACACGCGCATCGTACTGCATTGAACTTCATGGTGTACCGCACGCTGCACAACCTGCAACACCTGCACATCCTACTCACACAGGGAGTACCTGAAGCCGGAGAACTCGGCGCGCAAGCAGCTGCTGTACGTGATGAACCCCTCCAAGTTCATCGCGTGCGCCTTCCTCATCGCGTGGCACGAGCGCGAGCGCAAGGACAAGGTCATTGTGTTCAGGTGAGGGCCCATGTGTGGACGGTGCTTTGCTGCGTGCCGGGAACGGCAGCCACCTTTTATGTACTGGACTAGTGTTGGTACTGGCGGCTCTGAGGGATGCTCTTGAACAAGAAGCCAACATGCATGGAACAGGCGAATGTGGAGCCAGTTGGGTGCAGTTGTCCTCAGCTCACATCACATGTACACCATGCGCATGGATACATGTTCGGCTGCTGTCACCGCAACTTGGAGCAGGTCCAACGGATATCCCGCACTCTCTCACACGGTTCACACCACATCAAATCCATGCCCACACCGCGTGCAGCGACAACATCTGGGCGCTGAGGGAGTACGCAACACGGCTGGGCAAGCCGTTCATCTATGGCCCCACCTCCCATGCGGAGCGCACACGCGTGCTGCACGCGTTCAAGAACGACCCCAACGTCAACACCGTCTTCCTGTCCAAGGTAGGCGTGGTCGCATTGCCATTCTTTGTGTGGGGTGGTGGCATTCTAGTCGTGGTGGGCCCACGTGCGGTGTGTGAGGTGGGATATGTCATGTGTGCGCAAACGTGAGCACTGTGCTGCTGCATGTGCTGGCATAACTTCAGAACTCCCACCGCACACCTGTGACAATGTTGTGTGGATCTCTGTGTCGCATCCTGCTAGCCACGATCAGCCTCCTCTACAAGTACACGCATGTGCATGCACACATACAGTCACACACTTTCTGCTCCTGGCGCTGCACCCGGTCACACCTCACACCTCACACCTTGCACTTCACACCTCACACCTCACACTCACACCTCACACCTCACACCTCACACCTCACACCTTGCACCTTGCACCTCGCACCTCGCACCTCACACCTCACACCTCACACTCACACCTCACACCTCACACCTCGCACCTCACACCTCACACCTCATACCTCACACTCACACCTCACACCTCACACCTCACAGGTGGGGGACAACTCACTGGACATCCCTGAGGCCAATGTTCTCATCCAGATCTCATCTCACGCGGGCTCACGCCGCCAAGAGGTGGGCCACTCGCTGCTGCTTATGCCTGCCTTGCTGCGGGCATCTTGTGCATTTCAGGGCCTGGAGGGCCACCCCAACGTCACTCTGATCTGTGGCTGCCGCAACCACAGAGGCGCACAGCCTGGAAACCATGTGCACGCCAGCAGCGGCTGGCCAAGGCCCATGATGCGGCTACAGCTGCTTGAAGATGCCTGTGTTTTTTCTGACACCAGCACTTCAAGGCATCCCCTGGTCGTAATATGCCTTCTCTGGGTGTTCTGTGTATCTGGTGGCTGCAGGCCCAGCGTCTGGGCCGCATCCTGCGCGCCAAGCGCGGCAAGACAGGTCCACACGGGGGTCAGAACGGTGCACAGGAGTACAACGCGTTCTTCTACACCCTGGTGCGCCACGATGACTGCAGCTGACACCCGCTTGTGCTAGCTGCCTTGTAGCTTCATACTTCAAGCAGGCAGGCTGTAGTCACAGGTTGACTGGTGCCAGCCGCTGGCTGGTGATTCTTTGCAAGCTGGTCCTGCCTCACCTGCCTTGTGCATACTGTGGTTGTTGCCATGCCTGGTGGTGCTAACTGGTGCAGGGTCTGAATGCACCTGGCTGCACCAGAGGCCTGAGTTGATGCCTGCACTGCCCCATGCATCACGCCTGCACCTTCCTCCTGCGCCACTGTACTGCTGTACTGCCGTGCCGCTGTACCGCAGGTCAGCCAGGACACCCAGGAGATGTACTACTCCACCAAGCGCCAGCAGTTCCTCATTGATCAGGGCTACGCCTTCAAGGTGGGGTCATGTATGGCCTGGTGTTGCACATGTGATCTGCAGATCCAACGCACAGCATAAACAGTGCAAATTTAGTTGATCTACTGATGTTCACGCATGATCAAGCCGCGCTGCCTCCACTCCCCTGTCGTCAATTGCCATGGGACGGCTTGGCTCGACGATGAGCTGATTGCCTTTACGCCCCTCGTGCCCAGTTTCTCTTACGTGCGCCTGGTCTATGTCTCCTGCCCTCACAGGTGGTCACCAACCTGGTGGACACTGCTGTAGAGGCCATGGGGGGGCAGGTGCAGCTGGCCAAGAAGGTGCGCTGGGCTGGGTGCACCACCATGGTGGTGTTGATGTTGATCATCAGCACACCAACCTGCCACCCCTTGTTCGTTCGGAGAAGGGTGCAAGTGCAGGCCACCGTGCTGCAGGCAGGAGGTGCTGCTGATCACTGCTGACGCGCCCTCCCCTTAATCCACGCCTGTTAGTGGGCGTAGCTTTGTTTGGTTGTTTGTTTTCTCACCAGCATGGCGTCATTTGTTTCATGGCCGTGCAGGAGGAGCAACTGGACCTTCTGTGCCGTGTGTTGACTGCTGGGCTGGAGGAGGCAGGGGTGGAGGTGACTAAGGATGACGATGGCGAGGCACTGGAGGAGGTGTGTGGGATCCAGGATCCAGATTCCATGATCCATGATCCAGTTTCCATGATCCGTGATCCAGTTTCCATGATCCAGTGTTCAGGTGGTCAGTTGGTTGCTGCATCACAGGATGCCTCGCGGGTGCGCAGATGACTGCATGGGTCCTTGGGTCTATGGGTCTCATAATCACAGTTTAGAGCTGTTGATCTGTCATGCACCTGGTGCGATGTGGTGCAAAGTTTGATCGTTTGATGTGCTTGAACAGGCCAAGAAGCAGCGTGGCAAGCCAGGCGCCAAGCGCGCAGCTGCAGACATCAGGCAGCTTACGGGCGCCGCTGGCCTGCGGTATCTGGAGTATCGCACACAGGTGCTGAAGTGTATGGGCCCATACTTGTACAGAAGCACTGTGTGATGAAGCACTGCCGGAACCCAACAAAAGTGCATCTGGCAGTTTGTTTGACCCTCGTTGCCTCTTGTCCCTGCTGGGTCCCTGTACGCATCACGCACGCTCACATGCAAGGGTGCGCATGCTTCACAGCAAGGCTGTGCGGACGTTGTGCGATGACACGTTGTGTGGTGCGTGCAGGCCGGCCTCAGTGCAGAGCTGCCCACTTTTCCTGCACCTGGAGCTGCAGGGGCGGGCATGTCTGGGGCAGGGCAGCGCGCTGGCAGGCCACCCAAGCCTCAGATCACAGAGGCTGCACGCAAGGCTGCGCGTGGGCTGGGCCTGGCCACAAAGTAGGGGGTGCAGTGCACCGCAGTATGCCAGGGTTGAGAAGGGGATGGGCACGACCAGGTGGTGATGGTGTGAGGTCCAGCCGCCTGGTGTGCATGTGGGACGCTGTGCAAGTACCAATGCTTGCTTTACTCCACCTGTCCCTCGCTCGCTCGTGCGTCTTGGGAGTACAATCATCATGTTGGGCACGGACCACCCCGATTATGTTTGTGGCTGGCGCACAACATTCATTTTACGATAATTGCAGGATTGATGTTGTTGCCCCTCTTGTGTAATCTCGGTATTCTGGACAGCAAATGCTCACTGCTCTGGTGACAGGGGACTGAGGCATGTTTAAATGTGTTCTGGACCAGATCTCTGCAGCTGGTGCAACAGGTACATGTCTAGGTATAGGAACGCACAGAATGCCGCATGGCGGCATGGCGTCAAAACCAGCGGTGCGCACTCTCAAAAACACAGCTGCTTATGTATCAACCTTCAACCACCTTCAGAGCAGCAAGGGGCATGACCTTCCCAACCAGTACGCTCGTCAGTCATCACCCTCACACCTTAGCCTGGTTTGAGTTTGTTCAGCCATCTCGATGATTCAAGTTGCACGAAAGCACACCTGTATGGCATGTTGCATGTGCTGAAAGGCCCGATTGAACCAACCGTCATGTTGATGTTACCAATACACTCGCTCCAACACCGCTCACAAAGCATTTTCCCAAGGTTATGAGCCAGGTTACCCACAACTGAATGCCCATACCAGCCAGCACATCGCCCAAATCATGTACCACGCCTTGGGCTGCCATACCTACACGTGCTCTACCTTTCAATCACCATGTCCCTCCTGTTGCATACAGCTCCTCACACATCTTAATCTCTGCGTTTCTTCTCACACAGCGACAGGGTCAGGGTGTCCTTGGCATGCCACCGCTCTCCAGTGTATAAACCATCTACGTTTGTTTTGGAACAGGTCCACCCCCTCTATCTGTGATGGTGGTGTGAGAGGTGGTGTGAGGTGCCCAACGTCCTCCGATTGCCATGTCTGTGCCTCAGTCTGACACACCAGTATGAGAATGCCATGAGCGCTGCAGGTACACCAACCAGCCCCACCAATGGGTACAGCATGGTGTATGGCCCCTTGGTGCCTGACTGTTCGTCTTCTTGGACCCTTTCAGCTCCCCCTGCGCCAGCCTGCTCCCTTGACTGAGGCTGCTTCGCAGGGGTGCCTGTTTGTGGCGCCTGTGGCTGCTGGCTATCTGAACCTCCCTGCTCTCTGCGCTGTGGTGCCTCAAGAAATGGAGGGAGTGAATCGGCCGGCCTGGTGACTGTTGCCGCTCCCTTTGACCACAGCCAAGATATCAGGGCCCTCAAGAGGGATGGGCCCAGAGAATAAGTCATGCGCGTGGCTGGTGGGAGGCATTGGTCCAAGGTGAGGAGTCCGTCTGGGTTCTCGAAGGTAGGAGGGAAGCTCAGGGGCGGTCCTCGGTCCTCACACTGACTCAGCCGGATCTGTGCTTGAGGAGCAGCGTTTGAAAGCAGTGTGCCACAAGGGTGAGGCGGGAGCCATGCACTGGGCAATATCCAATGTAATAATACTGTAATATCCAATGTGTGAGAACACAATGTGGGGGTTGGGGAGCGGGAAGAAAAAGTAAGTTGTGGGCAAAGCAATTAAACCACATGTGGCCCATTCAGCTCCATCAGGCCGTTCAGCTCCATCAGGCCGTTCAGCTCCATCCATCAGGCGCACCCATGCGTCTCTGCTCACCAGGGCATCCAGGTCGACCGTGCGGCGGTTGAGGCGTGGGTCGTGGCGGTTGATGAACTTGCACAGCTTGCACACCATCACCTGCTGCATCTCCAGTGTGTTGAGCCTGGGCGTGCGTGAGGGGCATGGACGGGCAGTGCGTGTGCAGTGAGGATGTGAACGGGCCACGTGTAAAAGAAGCAGAAGATGAGCGGACAGTGTTCGTGGGGCCAGAGATATTGCGGCCCGGTGGGGCGTGACATGTGGGGGCCCCAGGGGCCCAATCATGGCAGCTAGGAACAAAACCACATGTGTACAAGCGGACCCAGAAAACCTTAAAAACCCTAAACCCTGAACAGGCATACATGTGAAAAGGCAGGCAAACAAACAAACAGACAGGCAGACAGACAAGCAGAACCGAACGGCCAAGCAGCCAGGTGCATCTGTGCCCCTCACATCCAGCCCGGGTCATCCAGCAGCAGCTGGTGGGTGCGGCGCCACGCGTGGTAGGACGCAAAGAGGGTGAAGTTGCACGCCACCCGGTGCAAGTGTGCGGCCAGGGCAGCAGGGGAGGCAAAGTCACGCGTGTCAATGAACGAGCCTGCAGGCAGCATCAGGACAATGCAGTAACAGCAACACTGGGGGCAATCAGGAAGAAGGAATGTGGACGGCATGTCTTGAGGCATGCGCAAGCAGGCATTGCTGAAACAGTCACATCACCGCACGCGAACAGTCTGTTGAACACGTAGCACAGCAGCAGTATCACATAGGACACATACGGTACTTCGTATTTGCATAGAAACTGGATATCAGGATATGTTATGTTGTGTGTGCCATGCCTGAGGGGCCTACAGTACCAGACGACATGGGCAACCTCAGTCAATGTGGTCAAAATCTGGCCAGTGCCGGTCAAACCTGATCAATGTCAGTCAAACACAGCCCAAACATCACTCACCTGGCGGCAGAGCATGTGCGTAGTCCTCACTCGAGATGCCACCTCGTACCACAGGAATGAGGTTACGCATCAGCGCCTGTACTGCCAGCAACATACAGTAGGATGACAGTGCAATGTACATCCACAACTCATGTCAACGGATCAAAGCCATAAGGCAGTGCAGTGAGAGCAACAAGCAGTTGCGACCAATCTGCAGGTCCCACGCCATACGAAGCACACCAACCAGCATGTACAGCTGCGTTGTTTTGCCACCATTCTTCAAAGCTCATGCTGCGGTTCAGCTTTGTGCCACGCATCCGCACCTGCTGCCACACCTTCTCTGTGATGTAGTCCTTGCAGAAGATGTGCTGCATGCGCAGGGCAGCACACACCGCTGGCAGTGCCCGTTGGACCTCCGACACACCAGCATCGGAACGGCGGCAGCCCTAAACGCAACCCAACCCAACTGAACCCAACCCGACCCAACCCAATCCAACACCATGCAAAAGTACCGAGCACATTGCCTTTCAAGGTGCCAGCTCCCCTGTGCAGAGGTGCAGGAGCACTGTGGACCTCACATGTGCTGCTGGGTGGACGAGCTCAGTCGCTATTAAACAGTGACCAGCCAGCATGTCACCTCCAGTTGGTCACCATATACGCCCTGCCCTGCCCTTGTTGCATATACCGTCCCAGCCCATGCTGAACCGCCGGCAAGCATGCTGGATGGAGCTCCTCTTCTCTCCCTACACTCTAAACCCTAAACATTATAATAAGCCCTGAACTCTAAGCCCTGAACCCTGAACCCTGAACCCTAAACCCTGCGCAGACCCTGCCCCACCTCAAAAGCCAGGTAGAACATGTGCCGTGCAAACACCGCGTGCTCGTCTTGCCTGAACGGGACCGAGGAAGCATTGCCAGTAAAGGCAACGCTGGCACAGGAGGGAGGCTGATGCGGCTTCAGGCCGTCTGACGGGCCGGCACAGTTGGTCACACTTATGTGGCGCGCCAGCTCAGCCACGTACTCCTCACGTCTGCTGTGAGTGGGGCAGTGCTTCGCGCACCACAGCACTGCATGCCCTGTCTGACGTACCGCTGCCACCTTCTGATTGTACTGCCTGCGGGTGGCAGCCAGCCACTGCGTGACAGACCCAGGGGTGTCCCGCGCGTAGTACTCGCCGTACAACATTGGGATGTCTGCCCCACGCATGTACCACCTGCAGCAGTACGGCAGTGCAGCAGTGGTTATGACAGGTGCAAAAAAGTGCAGCGCGATGCAGGGCAGTGCGGGGCAGTACATGCAGCACGCCACACTGCAGTACCAGGCAGTACAGCCAAGGAAAGGTCACGCACAGCAGAACGGCACAGTACGAGGCGTGGGTGTACGTGCTCAAGGTGCTGATGGTAATCATAGTGACAGCATACACACTACACAGCCGTCCTGTAAACCTGCACGCTTCACTGCTTGCCGAGCTGTGTTGATACACACGCAGGCAAAGAATGTGCTGCGCCACTGATAGGCAGCGCCCAAGTGATGGGTGCACACCTACATCACACACCTCACACACCCTCACACACATCACACACCCTCACCCCGTGAGGTTGAACACACGGTTGGCAGTACTGCTGCCGTTGACGGTTGAGAAAAAAGTGAGGTGGTCCAACAGCTCATCCGCCACTCGGGTACCCGGGGGCTCCATTGTGAACCTGCGGCAGCACATAGGCTCGGCCGGCTCATCAAGGTTGACCGATTGTGAGCAAGGTTGTAGATGCTGCACGTCATGGTTCACTGTGGTTTACAGACGGTGGGCATGCCCCCCCCCACACACATCAGATAACATGCCATAACAGCCCACACACCACGCTCCTCGCATAGGGTTTAGGGTTTATCGCCCTTCTCACTCCCAACTCCCCTCACTCCCTCCCCATCCTCACTCCCTCCGTCATCCCTCACCACATCCAGTACTGATCCGGGTGCACCCCAATTGCAGCCCGGCTGGGTGGCAGCCGCCCGTAGCGCGCGAACCAGTCGTGAAACACCACAGCGTGCGTGTGCTGCAAGCCCTCTGCAAGCAGTGCCCGACCATGGCATAAGGTACAACATGGACATAGACCTTGGTGTCACAATACCTGGCATGCGTGCACATCTAACAATGACTGTCAGGCTCCGGCATGCAGAGACATTTGTGAAAAGCCTTGTTACTATCATTCATGCACACCTAGTTTTTGTGGGGGTCAACCCCATTGCATGCATCATGCCACGCACACGTTGTCGCTCACATGCGCAACAAGTGCATGCCACGCTTGGCCCTTCGGCTTGGCGCCCACAGCACACGCATGCACGCGGATCACGGCCATGCACCTCCCACAGGTACCCACTCCTCCCTTTCTCCCCCAGTCTAAGCCCAATGTACCTTCATTCATTCCCACAGACCCACACAACACACACCGGAGGTGTTGTCCCAGCTGGGCTGGCACTGGGTGGCGTCCGGCCCCAGCCGCCAGTGCTCACAGGCGCTGAAGTTGAAGTTGAGAGGAACCACGGGCCTGCTGTACGTGTACTCCCTGCGCGTGCCTTGCGTTTGATGAGGGATGGCAGTGGGGCATGCAGACACATCTGTGAAACGCCGTGTTGTTGTTATTATCATTATGGCGCTGGGGCATTTGTGTGTTTGAGAAGGGTAGACCCCACCACTGGTGCAGTGGTCACCCCTTCCAGCCACCCCTTGTGAGCCAGGCATTTGTTGTAAGCTTGTGACGAATCCCTAAAAGCTGGATTGAGTAAAGTAGGGCGTACCCAGTAAAAGAATCTGTAGCGATACGCTACATTGGTCGCCCCATGTGAGTGAGCATGTCTCATGGGCCCACTGCCTAGGGTTGCACGCGCACATGCCGCACATGACAGGCACATGCCATGCGGGCTCACCTCATTCTGTCAGGCTCCGGCAAGCAGCTGAAAGCTGTGATACGCCGCTGTTATGATGAATTTGTGATATGTTATGCAGGACCAACTCCACTCCCTCGAACAGATGTATTGGCACCGCACCCAATCAAAAGCTTGCAGGAGCACATCCGGGGGCCTCCCTTGCTTACACAAACACACAGAGATTCCCCATCCACCGCCACTTGCCCTGTCCAGAAGAGAATGGTCTTCAAGCGGGGGTCATGGGTCCTGTTGATGGCAGGTTGGTCCCACCACCCTAACGACCCATGCTCGGTTCGGCCATCGTAAAAGAAATCGTTCGCTGGTGGTGCTGGTGGCAGCCATTTGTGCCAGGGGCGCGCAGTGGGTGAGCATAGCCTCGGTGCTACTGCCACCAACAGGCCCAGACACAGCGCGATCATGATCTCCGTCGGCAACTCATTTACTCTAGTGTCGTTCTTGTTAACTTGCATGCGTGCTTCATTCCGAAGAAGCTACCAAGCACCAGCTGCCCCGCACACATGTGAAGTGAGCCGTGACTTTCAAAACAAACACCGCCCCAATTGAAGCCTGCAATCAAGAGCTTTCGCATCGCACGCGTCACAGCTGTCGACATGCACACCTTTTGCATGCAGTGAAAGTTGCTGAAAGTCGCATGGTGCACACATACATGGACATGGGTCACATGACTGCTTGGAAAGCACAGGACCTGAGCTGGCTTGTCGCATAGCTCCACCATGGTTTTGTACCCCTGCCCTGTCATGCTGGTCACGAGCGAGCCATTTACTCGGCTGCGGGCCACAGTTCCATTCCAAAATACCGCAAGAACGCTGCTATGCAGAGGAAAACATTGTCTCAGCACGCACAATAGATGAACGCACAGTTGCAGCACTGTTGCAGCTGCTGATCAGGTTCCTGTACTGCTGTCCATTCATAGAGGTACAGCCTGCCTGACCCAGAAAGAATAATGAGGGCACGCAGTGCCCTGTGCAGAATGGCAACCCCTTCACCAGGAGCCTGCTGCCAACAATACCAGTACCCAACACACTCTGTACCTGCTCATGACTTCCATGGCTTCATTCACCGCACCTACTCTATTACCAGATGCGCTTGCACACAGACGCACACCAAGTTCTTGGTCAGTATCCCCACAAGATGGCTGTGCAATGCGTTGACCTACGGGCTCAAGCACTCAGTAGCTTCATCCCAAAGCCCTCACACCCCTCACACACGGCGCCCGCGCTTTGCGCCCCGCCCCCCTCCCCGCCCCCCACCCCGG
>QAXD01000217.1:948866-977534 GCA_004335575.1 Haematococcus sp. NG2 | reverse complement strand
GGTGTGGGGCGGGCCGGGCTGTGCCCGCGGCGCACGGGGGGTGGGAGAGCGGCCGCGGGCGGTAACAGGGCGGCGCCCCGTGTGCGTGTGCGTGCGCATGCATAGGTGATTGCAAGGCGCAATGGATGCTAGATGCATGCAATTGTATGGTATATGCATGCAATGATACATGCAGGTATGAAAATGCTTCATTGAAAGCAATGCTGGGCCTCCACATAGCTCACTTACTATGCACTACAAACTTCTCAACCCCCTAGTACTCGACAGTTAACTTAGCTCATCGCACGAACAAGAGACAAGCTCCCAACGCCCACCAACACTCTCAGAGTGTCAATACACCGCACAGCTCCACACCGCACGCACATCCCAACCCCTGCCGCATCCACAACCCTGCTACACCCCACCTGCAAGGAAGGGCAGCAGCTCCTGAGGGGGGGCGCGCGTGAAGATGACGCCCCACCCCACCGCCAGCCGCGCGAGGCCCTGAGTGCCCTGGCTGGCACCCACCACCTTGGTATGGCCATACACCACGCCCAGCACCAGCCGCAGCGTCTGGCCCGACAGCGAGGGGCGCAGGAACGGCTCCGCCTCCTCCTCCGCCTCGGCAGTAGCGGCAGTAGCAGTAGCAGCGGCAGTAGCGGCAGTAGCGGCGGCAGCGGCCTCGGCGTCTGGTGCTGCCGCACGGCCGCGCTTGCGAGTTCCGGCAGCAGCGGCGGCAGTAGCGGCAGTAGCGGCCCCCTCTGCCGCCTGTACTGCACCCGTCTCGCCGTACGTGCCTGTCACGGCCGTCACGGCTGGGCCGGTCCATGCGTCTGTCACGGACAAGAGCCGTGAGATGAGTGGCTGCAGCTGGCCATAGTCCTCCACGCGTGACCCTCGGTAGTAATGCACGGCTTGCGCCACCAGTGCCACCGCACGCGCAGCTGCTGCCGCGGCCGTGACAACCGCAGCTACTGCTGCTGCGGCGGCACCGTTCTCAGGCGGCGAGGGCGCAGGCGCAGCAGCCAGTTTCACGCGCTTCCCAGGTTTCTGGCTGCCCGCTGCGGCTCCAGAAGTGGACGCAGCCGCGGCGCTGGTGCTGGGGGCAGCCACGTCGTGCGGCGCGGCTGCCAGTGCCTGATCAAGCATGTCCAGCCGCGTGGTGGCCTCTTTGAGCAGCGCGGCCCACAGCTCGGCCGCCTTGCCGCGCCTCACATGTGACAGAATCCTGTCCAGGGCCACGCAGGCAACGGCTGTTGCTCGTGCGCGCAGCACCTCCTGTGAGGGGGCTGCCTGTTTGAAGTCCTTGGGGCCGAGCACGTCTTGTTTAAGCAGCAGGGCCAAAAGCGTGGGGGCCCGTGAGTGCAGGCCATTGGACACTCCCAGTACTGCCTCCCCAAGAGTGAGGCCCACACCATCTGTCACCTCCTCACTCGGTGTGCGCGCTTGATCGTACAGCAGCGTGCGTACCGCTGCCAGCAACGGCCCCACGGTCGTTGCCTGTTGGGGATCCTCCACCCCGGCCACCGCGGCTGCTGCAGTGGACGTTGCCACGGCAGGCGCCGTCGTACTGCCCAGGCCCAGGCCGGCAGTAGCGGCAGTACGCAACAGAAAGCCGGTGGCCTGTGCCGCGAACGCGCGCACGTGGGGGGCGCGGGCGTACAGCAGCCCGCGGCTTGCGCGCAGCAGCGCGGGGAGATCCGCCATCAGGTGGCGGGCCAGGTGCTTAAATAGGAGCGACACGCAGGTGAACACGTGCTCAATGACTTCTGTGTCACGGTCGCCCTCCTGCTCGTTGAGAAGTGTGGCCACGGCTGCCAGCAGGCGTGGCATCAGCGTGGGCGCCAGGAAGTCGGCTTGCAGGTCGCGGCCTAAGGCAGCAACCAGGGCCAGGGTGGCGGGGAGGGACAGCTTGGCCCCCATGTGGATGGCAGCCAGCAGGGTGTCAAACACCTGTGGCGCACGGTTGAAGGCAGATCATCAGGAAGTGTGAACAAACAGGGCATAAGTTGGCTCCTGCATGTGAGGTCTGCATGCGACAAGGAATCCTGCCCCTAAAGGAGGACCACTGCAAGAGGTGACACAGGGCTTGCTTGTGACGCATTCCAGGGGATGTAATGTGAAAAAACCAAAGCTGCACATCGTGTGCTGCATAGTTGGTGGCCATGCTGATGCTGATGATGCGCTGCCATGCAGCAGGCATGAAAACACGTGCTGGGGCATGCAAGCCTCTCCCAGGAGTGACACTTCACACGGCCACCACCCACACTGCCGCCCTCCTATGTTCTGCCCCCAGGAAAGCCAGCTGACTCAGCCTCACCCCAACCCCACACCTCACACCCCCCACACATACAAACCCACCCATGCACACCCCGGGTGTACGCACCTGCTGCTTGTGGTGCACCAGCAGAGGAAGGGTCTCACACATGGGCCCCAGGGCAGCTGCCACACCCAGGAAATGTTCTGCACTGTTGAGCTCCCTCCACTTTGCCAGCGCCTCTGCTGTAAAGGAGGGGGCGCCATTGAGTGGCGCGTCGCGCACGGGACCCAGCCGCCGGAACACATCCACGTCCACCTGGGGGGCCAGAAAAGTAATGGTTGTGGCTTTTTTTAGTAATAAGGAATAAGGCACACATGTGTTCGCGCATGGAGAGCCGCATGACGTCTAAGGCTGCATGGTCAAGGACATGTGTGCCAGCCTCTGGCCTGCAGGCCGGATGTCCAGCAGCGATGCCAGAGGCAAGGATGTGTGCACGTCAGTATGCAGCTGGATGCATCTAACCATGTGATAAGTGCCGCAAGTGTGCGTACTCATGCATCATGTGATGGCTGCCCATGCAACAGCCATGCCCCATGCCCTCTTCGCGCAGGCGCAGCGCCGGCACTCACATCAGCGATGCGCTCTGCAAACGTCTTGAAGCGGTGCCGCTTGACGCGCGGCTGCTCCGGCTCCTCCGCCGGCACTTCATCGTCCCAGTCGGAGTCCCCCATAGCTGATTTACTGAGAATCGCTTACGTTGAGTATGAAAAAAGCGTTCAGAGTTGCCTGCGCGCTTGTTGAATGTTTGACGCCCAAACCCTTGATACGTCTGGATCAAGCCCCCCGACCGGGGTCTACGTTCTGTGTCCCATGATGCTAAAAATTGCACCAAGCACCGACCTGCTCTAACAAAACACATCAGCACACTTGTCATTGCTGCATTGGAAAAGGGCCAGCTTTTTTCGTAAGCTTTCGATAAATCCGGCTGCTGCGTTGCCTGCTGCACGTCCAGGCCACGTTCGAACTATGCAGCGCACAGGGCTCCCCATCAGCACTGGGGGTGCACCCTTGTGCCATGCAGCTGCTGAAAACAGCATTGTGCTTGATGTGATATGTCCCGAGGTAGAAGGGTTTGGGCAGGTACTCATATCTCGGCATGCGTCAGTGTTGCAATTGAAGCAAGAGGCGTGTGGAGAGTTGTTCATCTCGATGGACACGGTGCGATGTTCGGCGCGCCCACATGCACGGCGAATGCACATGCACATCTAGCACCCTTGCACATCTCGCCACATGCGGCACACGATGTCAGCAGGTGCATGCATGTCAGCCTTGCAGTGCCCCAGCACATGCAAGGGTGCTTGCCAGTCCCTTCACTTGAACCAACACGCCACTGGTGCTTTGCTCCCCTTTGCCTTTGGCCGTGCCCAGGTGGATCTGTGGGACTACTTTGGCGGTGCGTGCTGCATGGGACATCTGCACGCTTTCATATCCTGATGCCTGGCCAGTGCATGTGCCATGGGCACAGCCACGGGCTGACTATGGGGGTGGGGTTGGAGGGCAAGTTAGCTATGGGGAGGGGCATACCCTCCCGAGGCATAGGCGCAGCTGTAGCTTAAGCCCTGCAGCCCACCATGTTGCGAGTACACCCTGTCACACCTGCCAGCCACTTTGCAGTCAGCGTGTGCGTCCTGCCTCTGCACAAACTGGACACCCACTTTGTGCACATTCTCCCCCGGCGGCTGGTTACCCTCACCCCCGTTGCTGCCCATTTGAATGGGCCTGTGCTACACCAGCTCCATTGCTCGTGCTGTGCTAGCTGTCCCGCTGAGGCTCTGTCGCTCTGTTTCTGCTGCTCACACGGCCACCGCTGCAGGCCAGTGCTACAGCTGCCTGGAGGACAAGCTGTGCAACACAGTGGCCAGTGTGCGGCTCATGGACAGGCAGGCTGTGCTGCTCAAGGTGTGCACGCGGCCACAGGCGGTGCAGCGGATGCCACATGCTGTGTGTGTGCTGTGGAGCTGCTTATGAGAAGTAGCCTATACCAGTGGTTCTACCAGTGTTCTGAGTCCTTTACCAGTGTTCTTACCAGTGTTCTGCATCGCTGACCAGTGCTCTGACCAGTATTCTGAGTCGGATGTCTGGTTGGTGGCACCCAATCAGTCATGCATACCAAGATACACAGAATCATGCCATTCTAGTCTCAGCACCAACCCACCATTATAACCCCCAACCAACCAACCGACCATTCAACCACCCTCGGAGAATCTCACCCGCCCCGTTGACCCACCCAACCACCAACCAACCAACCCACTGTACACCACACACAGAGCCGTCCAGGGTGCACGCCCGCACCACAGCCCGCACTGGACCCGTCCGCGTTCGCTCTCCCCCCTGACATGGCCCTTGCATTTGAGGACGGCAGCTACCTGGTGTGCCACAGGTGTGGGCTGGTGTGGGTCTTGGTGTGGATCGTGATGTTGGGGTAGAATTGAGAGGCGTGAAGTGTGCAGCATGTGGATGTGTGGATGTTGGTCTGCGGCAGGAATGGTGGCTGGGTCAGTGGCAGCGGCAGCGGCTGCAGCTGCAAGTACAGCTGCGGCTGTGGTGACCATGCAGCTGCAGCTATGACCATGCAGCTGTGACCATGCAGCTGCAGCTATGGCTGTGGTTGTGGTTGTTGCACATCCACAGTTCCACACTCATAGGGCCGGATGGACGCTCCTGCTGCTGAGACACAGCAGCAGCGCTGCCGCCGCCTTGGGCGATCATCAGGGTGCCGGCAGCAGCAGCAGCAGCAGCAGCAGCAGAGGCAGCAGCAGGTTGGCTGCGCCAGGTGCATGGCGCTGCAGGCTGCGTGTTGCTGCATTATCCAGCAGCACAGGAGTACACTTTTAAAAGCACCTGGCGCCTGGCTGTAAGACCGCATGTTGAGCCAGCTGCTGATCTGTATACACGTCGCAGGTGGATCCTAGGCATGGCGTCACACCTGCTGCAGGACGTGCTTTCACACCTCCCAGCACCAGGCGACCCCGACTGCCCCTGCCTGCCCCTGCCACCCGCCCACCTGCTGGTCAAACCAGGTCAAAGCCAGTCCGCAGGTGCGGCGGCATCGCCAGCACAGCCCAGCACGCCCAGCACGTGCCACCACATGAGCCGCAGCCGCTCGGCCGGTGAACGGCTCGCCACGTCCAGCTGTACTGCTGGACCGTTGCCCTCCTCCTCATCTGTCCCCAACACCCTTTCAGCCGCCTGCCCCACCCCCTCCCCAACACATCTCGTGGCAGCAGCCTCCAACCCCACCTCCCCCGCCCGCGCCCCCACCCCTCCGCACCCTGGCAGCACGAGCGGGGGCGCATGCAGTACAGGCAGTACAGGCGCTGCGGCATGGGGCAGTACAAGCAGTACAAAGGAGGAGGGCGCGGTACGGCTGGCGGTGCTGCAGGTGCCCGGGGACGACCGCTTCGCGTGGACGTTTGTGCTGAAGCTGCTGTACCCTGCATCCCAAATGAGGCGGCCGCCAGTCACTTGGTGGGTGCCCCTCTGAACTCCATCATCCCTGCACGAGGCGACACTGTCAGTTGTATTCCATGATCACACATCTGAACATCTTGCAAGTCACCATCAAAGCCGGGGTGCCAGCTGGCCACATGCACCCCATGCTCCATGCCAACCCCCGCAGCCGGTGCAGCACGTCACGCATGAGCATCCCCTGCTCTCCTGCCTGCAGCTCATGCACCCTGCTGCCTGCACTTCCCTGGCCGCATGCACCACCTGTACTGCCTATTCTTATGTACCGCCTGTACCACTTGTACCGCCTGTTTCTTATGTGCTGCCTGTACCGCCTGCACTGCAGGTCCAACGTGGGCCGCATCCTGGCCCTGGCCGACAAGTGGGCGCTGACCAGTGTGGGGCGCGTGTGCGAGGACTTCCTGCTGCAGCCCTCCAGCCAGTTCTCGGTTACCCCCTCCGACCCCGGCTACGTGTGGCGGTGGCTCGTCACCGCGGACCGGCTGCGCATGGCCCCCGTAGTGCGCAAGTGCCTCCAGTTCATCAACAGCGCGCGGCTGTGTGCGGGTGGGTGGTGGACCGACCCCAAAGCCCTGGAGCCCTTGGGGGCTGCAGTAACCCTGAGGCTGACGTTAGTTAACCCCCACACTGCAAGTACTACAGCCTGTAGAACCCAACGATCTTGAAACCCCTGCTTCATCGGCCTTGGACCCTATGCTGTAATGTGTGAACAAATCAGTAAGGTGGCTGCAAGCAGGCAGTTGCTGCATGCCTCAGTTCCGTCTGCGTGCCGTGATTCACGTTGGGGGTGAATCATACACGCGTGCGTGCAGGTGCGGACCCCAAGGCCATGGAGAAGAGTGTGGCAGGGGCTGTGACATGCCTCAGCCCAGAGACCACTGCCTCACTCATCTGCTCACTCATCCAGACCAAGGACGAGCTCCGGGCACAGATGAGGGAGTGAGGGGAGTGAGGGGCAGGAGAGGCGGGAGTGTGTGACACGTGGGGTGATCAACCCCTCAAAAAATTAAGGGGCATGGGAGGTCCTGGCTGTCATGCACCCCACCACACTGTGTATGGGGTGCAGGAGCGCTGTGAGCATCTCCTCTGCTGCTTGAACCCTCTGCTTCGTTGCATTAAGTCGTTTCTCGGCCGCGCTTCAGAGCCTGGCAAGCATTTGTTGGGGTCGGCTGAGATGGCAGGATTGACTGGCTGGCCTGGTGCTTGCTTGCGGGTGTGCTGGCACCAACAAGTGAGAAACTGGTGTGATACTGGTGTGGGCTACTGCCGTCCATGTGCTCCAATCCCCATGGTTGGGTGCCAGGGTTGGATGTATGAGATATGTTATAGTGATGAGTGCAGGTGACCAGTTCAGAGCCTGGTGACACGCACTGGGTGCCTGAGAGACGTGCACGCAGCCATGTCTGCCTGGTCCCTGCTTGCTTAAAGATGGTGTGTGGCCTGTCTTACAGGGGTGTGTGGCTTGTCCTTGTGTTTGCCACTGCGTCTGCACTGATTCACTGCTACGCTATGCTACTGGGGCTGGTACCTTGGGTCCATAATTGGAAGACCACTTCTGGGAGAACCATGCTGTTCGTCCGTACACATACCAAAGCATGTGGGGTGTACACGAACTGCATGCAGTGTACAGTCCATCCGTGCTGCTCCTTTTTTTGATTCTGCAACAAGCAGGACAAGATGTGATTCCTCCGGTGGGTCCTTTCCATTGATGTTGGAATGCTGCATCTCTTGATTGTGCTCTTACTTCTGCTGCTGGTCCTGCTGCTGATGCAGTGTGTCTTTGTGCGCATGCTACGGTATGTCCTTTTTGTCGCCCTTGGTGGGCGTGTACAAGAGAGCCTGACCTGCGTTGTTCTTCAGTATGTCCTTGCCACGTCCTTGTTTTGATGATGCCCTGTACTTGGTTTGAACATGAATGGCTTTGCCTTTGTTTCATCAGCAAACCCCCACACACATGCAAGGTTTGAGCATGTTCGCTGTAAGAATAAAACCCCTGTTGACCGGCTCATGCTCATTTCACTGTGATGAATGTGTAATGCAGCCACATTACATGTGAGGCCGCCCCCGGAAAAAATCTTCATTCACATGCCCAAGTGAACATCAGGAGCCTTGCTGAACAACAGATACGCCATGCACATGAAGAGCGGCGCACAGCTTATGACAGAGCAGCACATGCATGCACTGTCTTGCCCTGATGAGCCGCTCTTGCATGTATAGATATGCACAGCTTGGACACCTCTCGCACACTTCCCAGATTTTTCTACGCATGTGCTCATGTGTATGGTATGCGCATTGCGTTCAGCGCACCAGGCGCAGCAGAACAAAAAAGCGTCGTCATGACTCCCCACAATGCAACATGCTGAAAATCACGCGTTCTTGATAAAATACCTGCGTGGCCACACTGCCACCACGTTTGCGTGACATGTACAGGTCCTGGATCACACAGCAGTCTAGTTACCTGCTGCTGCCTGGCCACCCCACGGACCGTCTCACACCTGTCTGGCCTGCCTCACACCTGTCTGGCCTGCCTCACACCTGTCTGGCCTGCCTCACACCTGTCTGGCCTGCCTCACACCTGTCTGCCATCATTAGAGCACATCCAGGAAGAAGGTTTCCATCCTGCCCTTGCCCTTCACATCGATCCCTCCTGTGGGGACCCACGGTTCGTGTGGCACCAGATCCCTGAACGCAGCGCTGGCATGGATGCGGCCCGGCTGCCCGTTGGACTCCATGCGGCTTGCAGTGTTGACGGTGTCGCCAAACAGGCAGAAGCGCGGCATCTTGCGCCCCACCACGCCGGGCATGCCGGGGCCGGTGTGGATGCCTGCACAGGCAACGTGTGTGGGGTTTGTGAGTTTGTGTTTGTGTACTGCGGCTTCAATCATTGCAAGATTTGGCGCATTGCTGCTTGTCGTAGAACAGGATAAGCAAACAAGTCACATCAGGCTGGGCTGAGACGTGCGCTGCGTTTGGGCGTGAAGGCTAGACAGATGAGGGCCAGACACGTCATGATGAGCCACGCCTGATGCAGCTCATAGGTGGCGCAGCTAGCAAGCCAAGGACCCGGGCATCAGCTGACCATCAACAGCCAGCCAACAGCTAGCCCTAGGCCAAGCCCCGGCCCCTTCAGCCCCCAGCTCCACTTACCCACGCGCATTCTGACCGGCTCCCCCAGTGGGTTGATCACCCCATCAGCTGCACGCAGCATTGCCTTGGCAAACCCGAGCAGCTTGGTGGCATGGTCGGGGTCATAGCCCCCAAGCTGGTTGGGCAGTGGCAATGCCTCTGACAGGCCCTCAGCTTCTGCCTCCGCCTCTGCCTTGGCTGTTGCTGCAGCTTGTGCCTGTCTGTCTGGACCTATGCTGACCCGCCCCTCCCCTAACCCTGGCTTGATGGCTGCAGCAGCGCTGCTGTTGGAGGCCGAAGGAGCCACCTCGAGCACAGCACCGAGGCCTGGTATGCCGCTGCTGCCTGGCTTGACTGCATCTGCCTCATCCCCATACACATGTCGCTTACTGTGGGCACGTGCAAGCAGCGCAGCCTGCTGCGATGCCTTGGCCCTTGGTGCACCTGCAATGCCTGCCTCACTGGCAATGGCAGCAGCTGCAGATGATTGCTGGAGCTGTCTGGTGCGGCCCTGCCTGTCAAACAAGCCCGCTGCAACCATGTAGCAGTCTGCAGCGCAAAGAAGGAAGCAGATGCGATGTGATTCATCCAAACTGCAGGGTCTGCGATCTGCAGATCAGCTCCCTTGGGTTGCTGCATTACCAAGATCTGCACAGAGCTGGTACGTGTTCCAGCCCAGATCTCTGCAGACAAACTGACATCGCAGTCTGTGCAGTGTCCGACCCGCCCCACAGCACCCAGATCACGCACCACCGATTGTCTCCACCTTGTACACGTCATACTCCTCAATGATGTCATCAAACAGCGAGAACAGGTGGTTGAGGAACAGCATGACCGCAGCTGGGTGCAGTATGCGCGACATATCGGTGAAACCCTGGGTGAAAGGATGAGCACAGTGTGCCAGTGCTGTCAGCTACCCCAACTGCATGTCTTGTTCATGTGATCATGTCACAAGAATGATTCTGAAGCTATCATCAGCACAGAGTCACTGCACTCGCTGCCAATGCGGAATCACACACACATGGCTGCGCACCTTGATGTCTGCAAACAGCACTGAGACACTGAGGTGTTCCGTGGCCAGATCCTGTACATCCCTCCGACTCAGCTGCGGCATGGTGATTGAGCTGTTGTCGTCCACCAGCCCCTAACATCGCAGGCAGTAGCAAAGATCACAAGTCAACCACGTGACAGTCAACCATCAAGTTAAAACATGGGGGGATGACTCCAAAAGCAGCAGGGTCGCATGGGCATTATGATATGCTACCACCAGAGATCATGTGCTGCTGCACAGATCCTGCAGGGACCAGGTAGCTACCTGCATTGAGGGCCTGTGAGTTGATGCTGAGCCCTGTGGCAGGTAGTCAGCTACAATGCCGCTGGGCAGACTCCTCAGCTCAGGGTGGGACAGCTGACCTGCAGATGGCTGATCACTCTCACCTGCTGCGGGTCCTTGGCTGATCTGACTCGTGCTGGCCTGCTGACCAGATGACTGCCTGGTGCCTAGGCTGTTTGCCTTGGACAGAACCATACTGGTCTGCCTGAAGATCGCTTGCACCTCTGCTGAAAAGGTGCTCGGGCGGGCGATGGAGCCCGCTGCACCTGAGCCGGATGCACGCGGTGCATAAGCCTGCGCATCACCAGCTGCTGCTTCTGCCTCCTGTTCAAGGGCCTCCTGGGTGAAGGGAGACGTGGGCACTGGCTGTGGCTTGGTGGGGTTGCTGAGGTTGTCTAGGGGCTGGGGTGCTGTGACTGCAGCAGGCAGTGGGGGTGGTGCAGCAGAGGCAGGGCTGGGGGTGCCCAGCAGCACATCGATCACCTGCAGGCAGTTGGTGAGTGGGGTGGCGAGTTATTGAGTGAAGGAGGGAGCGAGAGAGTCAATCAGGCAAATCACTCAGGCAGCTGGTCGGTCAGTGAAGAAGATGTCCACCAGCGAAAACACGACAGTACTGCTGGGTGGCTGCACCTGCCATGCAGCCATACGCAACACACATCCCTTGGCCCTTGCAGCCCTGCAGCAGCTGTCCCACACCACACAGTTCCCACCCCGTCAACCAGACCCAACCTCTTTCGGCGGCACGATGCTCGCACCTGCTGCGGCAGGATCTGCTGCAGCAGCCGCTCCTGCTGGTACATCAGCCGTTCCTGTGTGCGCTGCAGTGCTGCCACACGCTGCTCCGCCACCACTGCCTCTGTGACGTCCACCTGGCTGATGGCCAGTGCACGCGCACCACCCACACTGTCGGTCATGGCCATTGCCATCACCTCGTACCACAGCGGCTGTGTGGGGGCCAGCCCCAGCAGCTCCTTGTACCTCACACTCTTCACCTCGTGCCGGCGCCTGAACACCTGCCCCTGTTTCGCTGCCGCGTGCACCTGCTCTAGTGCACCCTCGTCACCTTCAAACAGAAGCGCCAGGTAGTTGAGCGGCTTGAACCCATAGCCCTGCTCTGGCTCACCATCACCATCACTGTCGCCTCCATCTGCTTCCCTAGAGCCTGGAGCTCCTCCCTCCGCAAGTTCTGCATCAAGCGTGGCGTGCCGGGCGCTGTCTGGCTGACCAGCCACACTGCTGGGCGTGGCAATCGCTGGACTGCCAGGCGATGCAAGGGAGCTGCTGCCGGTAGTGCTGCCCTGACGCACCAAGCGGCTGCCCGCACGCCGCATAGATGGGCGGTCGCTGTCTTTGTACGTCGCGATGCTCGTGTCCTGTTCAGGCTCATACGATGGCACGTTGCCGCACTGCCTACTTTGATCGTCACCCTTGCCCGGGTACCACGGCTCCTCAGGCAACGCCTGCCCTGGTATGTAGCACAGCATATTGTCGCGCGCCCACACACCTAGTGCTGCCATGGATGCTAGATTCTGCACCAGCATCACACCGGTGTGCAGCTCACATAGGCACATGAGCGTGGGCGTGTACTTGTTGATGAGCCCATCTGCGGGTAGACACGTGTGGCAGATGGCAATCGTACCATAAACGACCATACGGTAATCAAGGATGCATGACCATAATTAAGGAGAATAAGGACGAAGTTGACGGAAGCGGCATGTTCTTATGAGCTGATGGATGCACTGAAAACCATGTGCGCTGGACGTGTCGTGAATGGCACACACCTGACGTGCTGGTACCAACACACAGCCACCAAAATGTGATTCAAGTGCTACCCAACCAACACAACTGGAGGAGTGGCGACAAGCCTGCCATACGTGCCCGGTCATGGTACCAAGCCGCACCTCGGATACCCCATGCCTGGCTGATCTGGCTTTTGGGATCTGCATGTATGACCTCCTTCATGGAGCCCCACCACCGCGTGCCTTCCTCATCGATCACCTGCAGATCGCAGGGCAAGACCATTGAAACATCTGAATGCCCACTGTTTCCAGTCAAGCAGAAATGTGGTGAGTATCAAAAGATCGTAGCCTGCATAGCACCAGGGGTTGAAATCTCCGGCTTAGCTCTGGGATCACAACACGCAAGACAAAGCACATCAACAGAACCAGAGTGGTGTGGGCTGACTGCCATAGGGACTGGCCACATATGGACACCATCCAGCAAGGGCCTGGGCCACCTGCGCCAAGCAATGCAGGCTAGATTCCTGCAAGGCCAGGTGGGCAGCGACAGGGCAGATTCTGCTGCAGGGATCGCACACATTGACACGTACCACGATGGGTGTGGTGATGTCGTACAAGGGGGCTGCATACCACGACCCCGTCACATACCAAACGCCACGCTGGCACATTGGGATGTAGCGGCCTGTGCAGAGCATGCCAGCTGGTCACGCAGGTCAGGCAAGCAAGGCAACTGCAGCGATTCAAATGGTTGGGTAATCTGCTGTGTGCTTGCATGATGGCGCGAGCAGCGTCTAGGCATGCTGCTGTGTTCATCAGGTGCTGGAGCACACTACACCTGGGTCATTACCGCACCGCCAGGCAAACTGCAAGCATAGCTGTATTGGGCTGGTAGGGGCAGATGTGAGTGCACATCACCATTGCACCACCTGCACGACAATTCTTGACAGCTGCAAGCCACTCCGCTTTGAAGGCGTAGCCACGCCTATGCATCGCGGCCGCACGGGGCTTCCAGACTGCTGGATCATTGGATCCCATCATGTTCTGGAGCGTGGTGCTTGCATACATGTAGCCTGCCTGCAGGCACATGGCATGGTTGACCACACAATTGCGGCACACCATGCTGCTTGAGTTGGAGAAGGAATGGTCGCACAGTTATGTTATGCCTTGAAGAAACCATGGTTGCATAGTGGACTCACACCATGCGCTCAGACATCCATGATCACATGGTAAGGCTTGGTGCGTGCAACGCGCACAATTGTGCTGACCTCGCTGAAAGGTGTCCGGACGTCCGGACGAGGTTGAACCTCGCCATGGTAATCCAGCTGGTCCACCAACAGCTCCTGTATGGTTTGGTTGGGGCCCAGGGCTGCATACTGGCCAATGAACACCCCCGCACCCGCCCGTTCAGCTACCTCCTCCACATCCGCCTGTTTCACACAGGTGCAGGATCGCAAGCGGTCATGACGGGCGCCGTTGTCAGCGTACATCTGGCCCAGCAGTTCATACCTTTTTGAGCTCCAATGGCCAAGTGGAGCATTCAGTGAAAAAATAGCTATGGATCGTGCCGTTTGGAGCAGCGACTGGTGTTTTGGTGAAAGGATCCGGTCTCGCGGCTTCTTGTTATATGCCCGCCTGTATATTTTGCACCTGTTCTTTGAACCGCTCAAGGTCACGCCACTCGTCCTTTGTTAACATCGGCGTCCCTAGGTTACTGAGGTCTACAAATCATGCCCGTCCATGAGGCTTGTGTATGTTCGCCACGGCCATGTACTGCCCACATGCCCTACCATCACACGTCCATGCTTCCTCAGCAGTACAGCCTGTCCAGCAACGTCGAGCCCAGGGCAAGCCATTGACTCGCCACCATCAGCTGGTCAGACCGATGCTGCACCAGCCAGGCTAGAACAGGCCAACCTGAAATGCAGACACCGCAGCAGGCGGATCGCACAAAACCCACACCTTACGATCCATGGCCAACCGACCAGGTTGCCCACGAACAACACGCAGGGCAATAGCCAAACAATAACCAATAACGGGCGTCAGTTGCGCAAGTCCATCACAACCATCCCACAAGGAAAGCACAAAATGGTGCACCTGGCACTTGCGCCAAGCCACGCAGCGCAAGCAACTCATGCTGCACATACCCTCGTCATTCATATTTGGAGTAGGCCGCAGGTTCTCAGCATTTGATCTGAATTGGGCCTGGAGCAATTCTGGCAGGAGGGAGCAGTCAAGTGCATGATGGCCAACAACATGTGCCTCTCTCACTTGCCACAAACCAACCAGGAGCATGTCATTGTGCGTTGCCAACACAAAGCGCATGTGTAGTCCCCACTGTCCCCAAAAACTGCACAACACATGATCAAGTAGCATAGCCCACATGCTTCAGCCACCAAGGCGAAAGGGCCCCAGATGGGGCAGGTCAACACCTTGACAGTTGTACTGCGGAGAGGCATGCAAGCGACACCATGTCATACCTCAGATGCAAGCATGCAAAATGGAAGTGAGTGAGGTGGGTGAGGTTGGAATCAAACTAACCAGCGCAAAGCGGATGCCAGCCTTGCAAGGGTCATCACTGAGGATGGAAGCCACACATGGCACATGCACTTGTGCACAGGCAAGCGCATCAGATGTCAGCATGTACCATAGGCATCGCGGCGCGCGCTCGTCCGCGTTGCATCTGCACCTTCTGCAGCTGCAGCTGCATGTACATCTGCAGCCGCTGCAGCAGCCATGCTGCTCCCGTACCGCTGGTACGCTTGCTTCCTCGTCATCTGCAGGTCGCATCTGGCCCTCTGGGGTGGCCCAGTACCCCTGTGAGGGTGTGCCAGCTGCTTCGTGCTGCCCTGTGCAGCTCCGTGCCATATCACACTGCTGCTGAGGTGCGTGTGCATGGTCACGCGCATGCGACAGCTCCACGGCCCTCATTGCCTCAAGCAATGGATTCTTAAACACTGGCTGCGTGCATGTGGGAGGCGGATACGGAGCCGGGGTCTCCATTGTTTTCTATGCTCACTTGTGCAGGCGATGTAGAAAGACGCAGCCAGATTCTTAGAGATCAAATAAGCTCGCCATCATTTCAATTCATTTGGAGCAGACCGCGGCACGTGGCAGCTGGCCTGAAGCGAGCTCCATAGACCGTCGTCAACGCAGCAATGCCTCTTGGACGTACTGATATGGTCCATAAAACAATGCAGATGAAAAGAATGAAAGCGAACAACAGCCCGCCCTTTCAAGTACCCCCCATGTGAGTATTGTACTGCATGCGGTCATCATAGAACCCACTGCAGGGCACAGACACGGTTACTTCTTGCTGTGTTATCCTCAAAAGCTGTGTGATGACGTCAGCACAACATGTATGGCATGTGTTGACCGCAAGCTGTCTTTGTTCATGCCGCTGCTCTACAAATGCCTGTGCTGCTGCAAGCAATGCAACATTGTCCACATATGCATGCATCAAAACAGGCACACAGCAGCTTGCTGGCCCGCGTGTGGTGAGCTGTGCAACTGAAGTGCCCAAAAGTGGGGGTCACTACATGCACATAATGTGCATGTCAAGATGCATGTCATAACAGTGGTGCAGCACAGCTTTCAGCTGCTTGCCGAAGCCTGTTGAAATGGACTAGAGAGCCACATGACTACACCACGACACAAATGCTGTCAATGCACCTGTTTGTTTACGAGCACCTTCATTGTTCCCGTTGTATTGTAAACAGTTCGAAGACTTGCAGCTTGGCAGTGCAGAAAGCAGCGCACAGCATAAGCCAGCCAGGTTCCTTGCATTCTTTCTTTGCTTCTGTTGGTGGCCGGCTGCAAGTACAGGTTCAAGAAACTACACATGAGTCCCTCTTGCATTTAGGCAGTGGTTGGCCTGGTGCGCTCTTGGCCCAAGCGGCCTGCAGTAGGCGCTTGGATTTTGGGCAGATGTAAGCGGCCCGCTTGAGTACATGCCTGAGGATGTCTGGTGTTGTGGGTGCATGCTCTGGCCAGGATAACAGCAGCTCAACCATGTGGACGGGCCCGCGCTGCGCAGCTGTCAACAGGAGCTCCCCGTGCCGTGCATCTGCGCGCGCTGGGTGCACTGGCCATGTCAGTAGCAAGCGGACCAGGTCCTCACGACCCTTCTCCACTGCACACAGCAGCGCCTTGCTGTCACTGTCAGCGGCGCGTGCCGGGTGCGCTGGCCACGTCAGCAGCATGCGAACCAGGTCCTCACGCCCCGCACACACTGCATGCACCAGCGCCACACTGCCGCGCACGTCTGCGCGCGGCGGGTGTGGCAGCGCACGCAGCCGCCTCAGAATGCTCAACATGCGGTACTGCACTGCTGTGACCAACGCCCACTCCAGTCCGGTCGTTGCGGCCACCAGTGCCTCGCTACTCCCTGGCTGCTGTGGCTGTGGCTGCCGCAGCAGCAGCCCCACGATCTCCTCGTTGTGTCCCTCAGTCGAGGACGCAACCAACAGCGCCATACCACCGCAACAGTGTGCACGCACCGGCCTGTCCGGCCACTCCAGCAGCATGCGGACAATGTCTGCACGGCCTTTCCTTGCTGCGGCCACCAGCGCCCGCTTGGCCCCCAGGTCTGGCCGCCGGGGGTCAGTGCTGCGGTGCTCCATCAGGATGGTGAGCATGTCCACACGTCCGCGCCACACAGCGATTGTAAAAGCTAAGCCGTTGCGCACATCCGGCCGCAGAGGGTGCTGAGCGTCGTCCAGCAAGCGGCGCGTCACATCCGCAAGCCCGCTGTCAACAGCTGCGGTCAGCACATGCCCATTCGCACGCGGCGCGTTGTGCGGCAAGTCGAGCAGCAGGTGCACGATGTGAGCGTGGCCCTCAGCTGCAGCTGCTTCCAGCACCCGGCTGCCCTGGCAGTTGGCGGGCGGAGCGTGGGGGTCATCCAGCAGCAGCTGCACACATTCCAGGCTGCCGCTGCGTGCTGCTGCCACCAGGGCAGCACCGTTGCGGGTGTCAGCGCGAGGCGCGCGGGTGGGCCAGGTCAGCAACAGGCGCATGATGTCACTGCGGCCTGCAGCAGCAGCCGCCACCAGCGCACTGCCATGCTTGTGGTCCGCCCGAGCGGGGCGTTCTGGCCAGCTGAGTAGCAGCTGCACCACGGGCAGGTGCCCGCCTGCTGCAGCAGCCACCAGCGCACAGCCTATGTGTTCCTCTGAGAAACGATGTTGTGGTGTTGTGCTGCCATGCGGGTCCACTGTACGGCTGAATTGCAGCAGCAGGTGCTGCACCACCTCCAACTTGCCCGCCCTAGCCGCACGCACCAGCGCCTTGGAAGGGGTCTGCTTGGTGTTGAGCAATGCCCTGGCCATGAGGTGTGGTGATGCAAAGGCATCCCGCCAGCTGGTGCACACAGCCCATGGCCGGTTGGACACGTCAAAGATCAGGCCCAGCACATCAGCGTTCAGCCGCGCGGCCTGCTCACCACCAGCCTCCGCTGTTTCAGCCGGCACTTCACCATCTGGTGCTTTGGTGGCAGCTGCTGGCCCTGTGGCAGCACCATCCTGTGCGTCGTGGGGAGCAGCTGCCAGCAGGGCCATTGAATGACCCTGAGGAACCTGCATGCAGAACAGTATGCGAGTATTCACTGCTGAGCCTGCCACATGCGCACGCATGACAAAGCCTGCCATGCAAGTGCGGGCATGCAAATTTGACGCTTGGCTTTGGCACGCCCCACCTGTCTTTAGCTTGCCGTTGGTCACAAAATTGCTCCGATGAACCAGTCACGCCTTGGAAGTCACCCGGTTCACGCAGTACAAACAAGAGCGACGCAGGACGGCAACATTGTTGCGCATCACGCGCAACAAGGTACATGATTCTCACCCCTCCCATTCATCTGGACAGCTGGACAACTTTATCTGGAGAAGTGAAGGTGAGGTGAAGTGAACTGTAATCTTTCTGCGTTAAGATGCACATACGCGCAATTCTCGACTCGGCGTCAATGCTTCCCTGCCCGCGGGCACGGCGTCGCTCTGGTGTCGCCTAGGGGCCACCGGCACAAGCATAGTATTCGTTAGATCTGCATCGAGCGAGATTTCTGCCCGGGCTTACACGCAAGTAGTTTCATGCCTGCATGCGAGAAACAAGCTGTGCACATACTTGGTCTGCACCGGCTCTTGTGCTACAGCTCGAAGCATTGGCCGGCAGGACATGGGGCGCAATGACCTGCTCAAAGCTATCTGTCACCATTTGTCGCTTGCGAAGGCCTAGACTTGCACCTCCCGCAAGGGTGTTTGCTTGTGTAGTGTGTCACTGATGTCGCATTTTACTGTATTGCTGTTGGCGTTGACCTGCTGTCCGCCTGGCCAATTGTGAAGCTGCTGCAGTGCGTGGGTATCCTGTGTGCCCACCACCACGTTAAATGTTAACATGCATGTAGGCCAAGTTCTGACCTGCGGTATGTTACAATGTGCGGCACCAGCTTGATGCCTCCTCAGGAAATGTTACAATGTGAGCACAACAACACGAGGTGATGTCTGTTTACTGTTGTACATTCACACCAACTGCCTTGACTTGTTTGCACTGATGGCAACTAGGATCTGCTGCAACGTCTCAAAATGCAAGAACCTGCTGGCAGTGGTTGCCGCCTACATACAGCGTTGCGCATGCAGATGGGCAGATAAATGAACTGGGCGTGCTTGGAGGGAGCTTGTTGTCGTCCTGCTCACACCACGAGAGGCCCTCACACTTTCTTGCTGCCCAGATCCTCCAGATCCACACCTGTACGCGAGTGTGGCATCACACACAACAGTGTTCACATGCCTGCTAGCCACTCTCAGATCACCTTCTTGGAGCGGGCAAGCAATCATTGCAACAAGAGGGATTCACATGCATTGTTGACCATGTGGGTGGCAGTAGAAGAGAGCAGAGTTTCGTGCAGAGATAGCTCCAGTGTAATCCAGCCTTGCTGCCGCTCTCTTGAAGGCCAACAGGTTGTTCAACACCATTAGTGGGCCCATTCACATCCAGCACAGCGCAGCCACTCATATACACACCACCCATGTCACTCCACTCACACGTGAGCTTTTTCACACGTCACTCACACGCCGTCACACTACTCACACACCACCACAAGTCGCACCACTCGCACATCACCACAAGTCGCACCACTCTCACACCACCACAGGTCACACCACTCACACATCACTCACACCACGTGCATCGCTCACACGTCCTCACGGTCACACCACTCACATGCAGGGCCGTTGATGACGCGGCCGTAGCGGTCAAACTGGGAGCCGTGGCAGCAGCAGTCAAACGTGGCGTCCAGTGGGTTCCACTCCACAGCACAGCCCACTGAGGGGGAGTGAGGGGAGGCACGGTAGGCTATGTCGTCAGCAAGTACATCTCAGTCACTCTTCGCGGCACTACAAAGGGAGCATGCTTGAAGGATGTGAAGAAGGGTGGGGTGGCTTGGGGATGCGTGAGGAATCAGCCGCCCAGCTGTCAAACCTGGTCAAACCCAGTCAAACCGGTCTGGTCACACGTGTGACTCACGGTGTGTGCAGATGGCGGAGCACTTGTGCAGTACACCTTGGTCATCGCGATACAGTGCAACCTTGGACGCGCCCTGATTCACCACACGGCCCTCACCTGCGGTGCGTTGCAGTACAACGCGGTGAGCTGCAGTACGATGCAGTACAGCATGAGAATGGATGGTAGCAGCAGGACGTTTTTAGGAAGCATTGGGCCGAGTGCAGCATATGACCCGTTCGTTCTCGGTGAGAAGTGTAAACCAAATCCAGAAGCCACAGCAATTTTACGCCCAAGCCCAAGACCAGGCAGCGAAACTGTGCGCGCAATCGTCACCCTGCAAGCACGCAGCCAAGCTCCTCACCAGCCCCAGAATGTCCCTGCAGTTCTGCAGTGTGCGCACCCACCAGGCTTGAGGCCCTGCCAAATGGTGTCAGGTAGCAGGGCACCGCGGATGTCGCCCGCGACACGCGGCAGTACGCGCATGTACCCGCGCGCCGTCTCCACCACCTCACTCGCCACCTCCTGCGCAGTACATCAATTCAGCAGTACAGCAGTACAAACCAGTACAGCAGTACGAATCAGTACCTCCCATATGAAGTATACAGCAGTACAGCAGTACAGCAGCACGTGAAAGCAGGGCAGCACAGTTTCAGCAAAACAGAGCTGTACACCAGTACACATGTCCAGTACACATGTCACACTTATCTCTCACCTCCAGGCTGGAGGGTGCAGCCAGGGTCTTGAGGCGGGCAGTGGAGTAAAGGTCTGCGTAGGGGGAGGGGCGGCCGAGGATGTCGCCCCCGATCACCATGGCCGCGATCGCACTGCCTGCGTGTGCATGGACACAAAAACACAGTGCGCTGAAGTGCGGCACGTTCAGTGCGGCTGTTACAGTGCAGTACTGCTTCAGAGGTGCGTGGTGCAGGAGACTGCCTTGCAGGATCGTGCAATGCAACACCGCGCAGAGTGCGATATGGTGCAGTACACTGTCGACCAAGTGCATTCACTCATGTTGTGCATGCGTGCGCGTGTGGTACAAACACCTGCAGCACATTTTATGTAAGCATGCATGGGCCCCCTTCGGCGCACAGTCAACGCACCGGTTTTTTTCGCGCACCTGTCATGCCCTGCCCACTGTCGCCTGTTGCAATGTAGCGCGGCACCACACCCGGCAGCTCAGGCCCACCCTGCCACACACATCACACATGGGCGGGTTTAACCACGCAAAGCCGTGTAATGATGACGATATCACACGTGGGGTCACCAAGTATGTTGCTGTACTGCTCACCGCAGAGCAGTAAGCAGCAAAAGCATAAGCAGCAAACAGCAGCGTATCACAGCACACAGCTGCTTGCTGTAGGCACCCTGCACCCTCCTGCCACGCAGGGTAAGGATGCAGATACGTAATTTATACAGTAAAACAGTAAACAACGCAGCCGCAAAGTGCAAGCGCTGGTGGTCAACATGTGTCGTGGTCGACATGCATGGTGGTCAAACGCTGGTGGTCGAGCGCCCAAACATGTGATATAGCACCAAGCAACCGGTCACGCAACCCCCTTAACCAACTCCTTAACCACCCGCTTGATTGCGCACCCTGGAAGTCAAAGCCTAACCTAAAAGTCAAACCCCACCCGCCACCGTACCTCAGCGCCGATGTTGAGTGGGTTGAGTGGGTCCAGGCCGTACATCCCCAGCTGGTCAGCCGGCTCGTACACCTGGCCAGACCAGCGGTACACCACCTCGCCCGCCTGTCAGACATACAGACGGACAAGTCAGACATGCAACGCGAGGCAGCCATATAACCCAAGTCAGGCACCACCCATCAGGCACTGTTCAGGCCACACCACACATGTGCATGCAATGGCAGGCAGGCAGGCAGAAAGCACATAGAAGTGAACCTGGTCTAAGCCCCGCAACCCTCACTTCAACCCCCTAGCCGCAATCCCAGCCCCAATCCCTCCATACCCATCCACTGCCTCCTGGATAACTGGTGTTTCTGTGCTGCGCAGCCACAGCAAAACCAAGTAACCAACCATCCCAGACGCAACGGGCATGAGAGGGATGAGCCCAAATCCTAACCCTGACCCCAAACCCTAAGCCTTTGCTACCTGCGGCCAGCGCGCGCGTGCAAACGCCTCCAGCTCTGCCCACACATCGGTGTAGGAGCTGGGCGCCTGACCGGTCACATGATCCTGGCCGCCAACCTGAGGCCAGATGTGAACGGGCCAGGGGGATGTGAACGGGTCGAGGCCCTACCTGGGAATTGCGCCTGTGCAGGTCACTCGTGGGTTCAACACTGTTACGCGGCCGGAGTATTTTGGATGATCTTTTAGGCACTTGGCGGGAACCCGACCACCCGAGGTACACATACCAGCAGTACGTCACGAGTCTCTTCCGGCTGGATCCTGACATAGTGGTAGATCTCCTCAGTGGTCCACCAGTTGGCACGTGCTGTACTGCCTGTGGCCAGAGGCAGTACATGCACATTTGACCAGGTTTGACCGGTGCATCAGCAACAACAGGGACTGCCCTTGCACCAGCAGCATGGTGGTGCTTGTAGCGCAGGCAATTCACACTGTGCGCCTGGAAGATCATGCATTTCATGTGGGCAGTACAGGCAGAAACAAGATGCGCCAGGCAGTACATGACCATCACTCGTCGCAGTTGACTGCCCCCAGCCAGCATTCACACGGGAAAGGTACACATGCAGGACGTGTGGTATCGGTGGCATTAGCAGTACAAGGCGGTACATGATGAGCTGCAGCCCTGAACCCTCATCCCTTAACCCTAAGCTCTAAACCCTAAGCCCTAAACCTAAAGCTCTAAACCCCGAGCTCGTGAGCTGTATAACACAATGAACCGCACCCTTGGGCAGTGCCAGACCCAGCATGTAGGTGCGCCAGGGCTCCTGGCGCGCGTGTACTGCCACTGCGTGTGGTGGCAGAACAGGCAGTACATACCAGCACAGGCAGTAATAGGCAGGCAGTACATGTCAGCACAGGCAATGCAGGCAAGGGGAGGTGATGCTCTGTGGCCGTGGCTGCTACTGGTGATGAGCTGCAGGTGCACTCCCCCTGAGCTGGTGTCGATTGATGTGGCAATTGTTATGATCCAGCAATTACCATTGATGTTGATTGGGGAGTTGGTCGCCAGAACAACCGCTTGACGCGCGCGCACACGACCACCGCTCAGCGCTGGCACCTGGGGAGTGATGACAGTGATCACAGATCACAGATCACCGTGTTCTTCAGAGCAGTGCACCTCATCACCGTGCAGCATTGCTTGTATTTTTACGATGTCGTGGTGCCAGTGCAGAATCATCTGTGAAGAGCCGTGTTATTACTATTGTGGTGCCAGTGCAGCTGCCGTATTGCCCCATGTGCTGATCCAGGGCAGTTGCAAACTCAGGGCAGCTCACACAGACATTCGGTGGTGTACTGACTCAAGGGAGTGACGCAGTCAGGCCAGTGTAACCTGCCCTGATTGCATCACTCCCTCGAGTCTCTGCACCACGAACGTCTGACACCAGAACGCACCAACATGACAGGGGCAGTACAGAATGGCAGGACACACCGATGTGGCACACAACAGCAGTACAACTTGCGCAGTACATACAAGACAGTAGGTATCAGGCAGTACATACAAGGCAGTACAGTACCGCACGGCAAGGCAGTACATCAAACTTTAGAAACTTACTGTGCCATCATGGCCCATGTCCTTGCGCTGTACGCGGCTCATCTCATACATCTTCACACCGTACCGCTGAGTCAGCGCGTCTGCCAGACCATTGATGTACCTGCGTGGTCACACACTCACACACACTTTTGACCTGGTCAAACACGGTCAAACGTCCAGCCTGGAAGGTGGTGGCAGGCAAGGGGATGAGGTGCTGAAGAGGAGGAGACAGGCTAGGATGTCTTGTAGCCCAAGGTCAAACGCTCTCAACATAGGGAGGGTAGGAGTCAGGCTGGGAGGTCTTTCAGCCCAAGCCCCAAGGTCATATGCTCCCCACACCACAGCCGCGTATCACAGCTGCTTGCTGGAGCCTGATATAATGAAGAAGATGTAGGGAGCCGCCTAATCCAACGCACTTGAGTGGGTGGAACTCCGCGCTGCGTGGGAACAGCAGAGCGGTGTGTAGGCTGCCCAGGCGCGGGTCACCCTTGAGATCCACCTGAGTGCATCACAGTTGTGCAGCGCAGTGCAGAACAGTTGTTGGGTGGGTCACGGCAGGTGGCAGGGCTAGTCAAATGGTCGGCGAGTTGAGCTGTTACATGTTGGGGTGGAGGGCGCTCATTAGGTGTATTATCCACATCTGGTACCCGGCCCAGCATGCAATGAGAAACGTGTTGGTATGTGTCTGACATGACAGTGATTCCACAGATGCATCGCCGCATCTTTATTTCTCATTGGATGCCAGATTATGCTTGGCTGTGTAACTAGCTCGGGCCTGCCTTGTGATGCCTGCCTTGGAACTGGTCAACGGCTGGTCAATCATGTTGTCAGGAAACGCTGGAGCAGTTCAAGGTCAACCGTGGTGTGATATGGTGTAGCTCGCTGCTATGAGAGCGTTGACGTTGGACATCCATAAAAATGATGATAACACGGCGTTTCACAGATGTTCTGCATGCCGGAGCACGTTGGACATACATATGAACATATCTGGACCTCACCTTTGTCACATCGCCCATGCCAGCACGTTGGCAAGCCGCCAGCTCCTCATCCAGCTGCTTGAGTGAGGACTGTGCCACGGCAGGAGCGAGCAGTACAAACAGCGGTACAGGTCACAACACACTGGGCAGTACAGGGGCAGTACCATGTGCAGTACAGAGAAGTACGGGGACAAAGTACAATGCAGGGATGAAGTACAATGCGGCACCACGTGGGTGTGGATGGTGGCCCCATTTGTTTTGTGGGGGGAAGGGGGGAGAGGGCTTCAGCATCTGTGTGACACACACAGTACTGCCGTGTACTGGATGTTGTACTTCATCTCACCTTGTCATACTTGACGGGGAAGAGGTAGCCATCCAGACGTGTGAACTCACACTCCAGCTTCTCAGTCTGGCAGTTCGGAAGGAGGCAAATAGGTCAAGCACGGATCAAGCCAAGGTCAATCAGGCACAGCAGCATGGATGAGGCTGCAGTGCACAATGTCTTCAACGTGCGAGCCGCAACAGGTCAAGGCAGGCAGTTGAAAGTAACAGAGCTCAAGGTTACTGCTCATCGCAGCAGCGGCCACAGTACTGCATGCGTCGTGCATGCGGTAGAGGCAAGCAATGAACATGGCAACCCTGCTACATTGCCACATCCGTCGGTCGTCCTGGGCCGTATTTGACCAGTTGTTTGACCGATCATATATATGACCAGCGCGCGGTAGGTCCACCTCGACCACGTGCTCTAACACAATAACAATACCATGGCATTTCCCGTGTTCACACAAGCTCACACATACATGCATTGGACCCACTTTGACCACGTGTTCGATGAAGTCAATCGCGTCAGTCATGGAGCGCGCGATGAGCTTGTTGTTCTCATGTCCAAATTTGGACTCGAGCATTGAGTAGAAGTCATCGTTCCTGAAGAGGCAATGCAGGTGAGCAGGCCATTCCGGATTTGAGGGAGTGTGTACGTGCGTGGGCAAGTGCGTGAGTAAGTGAGCAAGAGAGTGAGTGGGTGAGTGAATGTATGAGCGAGCGAGTGATGGGGTGAGTGCATGCGTGATTGAGTAGATGAGTGTGTGAGTAGGCCAAGCAAGTGACTCGGCTCACAAGCGAGGCGGTGAATGGGAGCTTGTTCCAGGTAATGTGGATCTCAGGCACTTGTGGGAATCTGATGCTTGAGCCATCTTACAACAGGCAATACATCCCGTATGTCTCACAGTTACCACGCCAGTCAGACGCACCACTGCATGATGTGGGCAGATGTACGGCCCGACTGTCCCGCCCCACGTGTGCGCCCCTCCACCACCGCCACACTTTTGCCTGCGGTACATATGATAAAAGTGTGAGGGACCATCTTCAGTGTTTCAGTCCTGTGAGCTGTGTGAGAGACCAACTCCAATGTGAGATAAAATTTCAAACCTGAGGTTGAGAACACACGGAGGTATGGGGGACACCACATCGTTGGTAATCTCATGGCAGCAATTCCCTCAACTAGATCAGTGCCAGCCAGGTGACCACAGACCCTAAAACCAAAACACTCCAAAACTCTAAGCCCTCAGCCCTGCACCCCAAACCCCCAACCCTAAAACCCTCTAACCCTAAACCCTAAACCCCCAAACCCTAAACCCCAAACCCTACACCTGAAACAGTGCCCCCACCACACCCACCATGCTTGGCCAGGTGGTACGCGATGTTGAGCCCCACTATGCCTGCACCCACCACCACCACATCCACCTCCCCCTCGTCGCGCGTCAGAGCTGGAAACTTGGCCACCTGCAGCACATGCACAGCAAACAATAATGATATAATAACACGGCGTTTCACAGATGTTTCTGCATGCACAGCAAACCCCCTGCTCAAACCCAAGCGCCAGCTTAGGCACACACACACTCGCATGAGCAGCTGCAGTGCCCCGCCAAATGTGTTGGGAGTCACGCTGTGGCGTAGTGTTTGATGTGCATGATGCTTGGTGTGACATGCAGTATGTAATGGGGCATCGCATGGTGTGAGAGTTGTATAAGACCATGTGGGACCTGTGAGATGAGTGTGGCATGAGATGGGAAGTAAAGCAGCAGGGGTACACCCTCTGATCCTACCCAGCCCTGCCACTGGGTCATACATGCAAGTCATGCACATAGTTGGCTCACTGGTTCTTTCTGTTAGGCTCCAACGAGCACTGTGTTCAGCTCAGCTGGCGCTGAATGCTGACAATGTTGTCTTATGCCACATATGCACACCTCCTCACATGTATCTTTTATCACACATGCGCACCTCCTTTTATGTTACGCCACACCTCCTTTCATGTGTTGTCACACCTCGTTTCATGTCATGTCACACATGCACACTCCTTCATGCCGTGTCACACATGAAAACTCTTTTATGTCATGTCACACCTGCTCCCGCTGGTGCCACACGTTGTCCAGCAGGCCAGGGGGCAGCCCATGCGCTGGGTCTGCGTCCCCAGGGGTGGTGGGGCTGGCACCGCCCAACACCTGCCCCCCACCCGCCGCACCTGCAGTCAGACAGACAGACACACGCTGACAGACATGCGCTGGCAGACGCGCTACATGTGACAGACACACCATCTGACTGACACACCGGCTGACAGATAGACAGACTGAAAAAGATACAGACAGACATGCTCAGGCTGGCAGACAGACAGACATGCACCACGCGCCATACATATGCATGTGCCATGTGACCATCATCATCATCATCATCATTACACGGCTGTGACCATGCGGCCATGCGACCATGCGAACGGTAGCACGCACCTGACGTGCTCATGGCTCTCACAACCGCTGTGCTCCTTGGCAAGGAAGGTTCCGGATGCCTCACGTGCACCTGTGGCACACCCCTGATGTGTGGGACGTGCACCGCGCTTGCACAGGGGGTCCGCTGCTGCCGCCACACCCCCTTAGCACCCACACCCCAGGTCGGGCTGCGTGCAGTAGCACCTGCGGCTGCTGCCGATGGTACCGCTGCTGCGGTACGTAGTGCTGCTGCTGCTGCGCCCGCTGCTGCTGGTAGTGTGCGCACTCCCAGGCCACACAGCAGCCGAGGTGCTGCCACGTGCACTGCTGTGCGCGGCATCAGGGGTGGCATCCCACAGAGCAGGGCAGGGCAGGTCAGGCAGGTGAGCAGAGACCAGGCTGCTGGGGCAAACACCAATGTAGGCTTGCGTGTAATCTCGGTATTCGCGAGTGTGCCCGGAGTGTTTGGGAGTGGGAGGGGATTGGCGGCGAGTTTTCCAATGCACCACAATCAGATACCAATATATACTAGGTGTATGGCAGCACTGCTACTGATGAGGTGGCATGGGGGCAGCAGGCACTGTAATACCCAGGCAGTTGGGGCTGGGGGCTTTTGATGGCTGGGCTCTGCCTGTTTGATGGGTGGGTCTGAGGGGCAGGCTGTGCAGATGTATGAGAGTGTTCTTTCGGTGATTGTGCGTCCGTGTTTGCATCATCAACCGACAGGCCATGCTTGCCACGGGGCCACACGTACTTTGACAGCTCTGGGGCACTTCACGTCAGGCACGCGGCACCTTCTCCCTGGGGCTGCTCGTGCTGTTGGTGAAATGTGCTCTGTTGGCACCTGCTGCTGCAAGGCTTCAGGTACCGATCAGCTCCTGATGAGGAGCTCCTGATGATGAGCTACGGTATTTGTGTTAGAAATGGGCCGATGTGCTGGGCCAGTGATACGGTCTGCTGCAGGGCGCAGCACACAACTCTGATGGAGCCGCACCCAACAACGGATGCCTTATGAACAGCTTATATCAGGATGCGAACAAAGTAGGGGGGCAGAGGTAATTGAGGCAGGCATGAGCCACAGGCTTCTGATTTGAAGGTAGAGCACCATGCCACACAAGCACACGGATGACCTGGCCCCCATGACAAAGCACAGCTGATGTGGCGCTACTGCCTGACCTGGACCTGAAAGCTTGTTCCTCTGCATATGGTGTGTCAGGTGATTGTTTGTTGCAGCAGCCCCCTCCATCCACAGTCCATGCGCCCGGGCACCACCACTCGCACTGCTGTGCTTTGCCTGATTGTACCCGGCCCACATGGGTGTGTGCCTCGTTGCATGCAGCTGGCCACGACATGTGCAGCACATGCATGGGCATGGCCTGAGCCCATGATGCTCATTCCATGCACACCCAGCCACCTAAGGGCTCGTGGACCTACAGCCAACCTTAACTAAAGGTCGAATCCAGTAGGAGCCGCTGTGTTATGCTGCGGCGCGGCCCGCGGCCCCTTCATCTCCCAGCACACACACAGCGTGTGGCCCCTTCACCTCCCGCCGCAGCGTTTGGTCCGTTCATCTCCCAGCCGCCTCACGCTGCCCCTACTCTCTCTCGAGCACACACACACACACCCTCCTGCCACCGCCCTCCCTGTGACAGCCCACATCAGCAGTCCACCCATCGCACGCCATGTGCACGGTTAGCAGGAAATGTATGCCCATTTAGGCCACGTCAGCAGCCCTCGTAGGAGGACGCCGCACGCATGGCCCACTTAGGCCACATGTATGCGTAGCCCCCACAGGCCA
>QAXD01000217.1:943866-946366 GCA_004335575.1 Haematococcus sp. NG2 | reverse complement strand
AAGCTGTGGATCAAACAACGGGCACCCGACAGCTGGCTGCTTAATGCAATCGCTCAGGCTCCAACAAGCAGCTGAAAGCTACTGCAGGCATCCAACAACACCCGGGCATCATGTCTTCATGAGATTCATGACCCCCCCACCCCACCACCCCTCACCTCCTCCACCTCCTGCTGCAGTAGGCCCACATCCATGGCAGCACGCCGGCCCTCTGGGGGTAGGAGGTCATAGCCCCGTGCCCCCGGTTTCGGAGCCCATGGCACAGCCCCAGCCGCCGCCCCTGGTCCGTTCGGCTCCGGCGGCTGCCCTGGCCCGTTCGGCTGCCGCGCCGCGGCCACCGCGTAAAAGCCCACCATGAGCGACCGCGGGAAAGGCCACGGCTGTGACGCGCAGTACGTCACACTTCCCAGGTCCACCGTCACACCTGACTCCTCACGGGTCTCACGCGCAACAGCCACCTCCAGCGGCTCACCCACCTGGGGGGCAGTGACAAGAGTGACCAAACAATAATACGAGTGACCACAAACTGATATAAGGGTGGGAAAAATGATAAGAGTGACCATCAACAATCACTCAGTATTCAGTCAGTATTCAGTTAGTGATGAGTCAGTGATCACTTAGTGGTCAGTCCCCAAGTTCTTTCATGGCCACCTATCCCATGTGTTCCATCAGCACGTGTGTCACAGTTGGCAGTACAGCCACACAGCTAGGCAGTACAACCCTGGATCCGAGCTTTGCAGTCCCCAATGAGGGAGCACAGCGCCGCAGCTTGGGTGTACCGCCCCAGAGCAAGGCAGTACAACCAACAGGGCAACCCTTGTGCCCTAAACCCTGAGCCCCTACCTCAAACGGCCTGAACCCCTACCGCAAACGGCCTGAATGGGGATCGATCTTAAACCCTAAACCCCAAAGCCCTACGCCCCCAGTCCCCAAACCCTAAACCCTGCAGCACACACCTCCAGGAAGCCAGCCAGTGTGGAGTAGCGGCCAGGGGGCCACTCAGCCTTGCGCCCCAGCAAGCACCACTCATTCAGCATGTGTGGGGGTAGGCCCTTTTTTTCTTGCTTTCCTTCCTTTTCCTGGCTTGCTGTGTGTGGCAGGAGGGAGGGGGGAGGGGGGAGCCGGGGCTGCATGCGGCAGGGCTGCAGTGCCTGCCGTCACCAGCCTGCACGCACCACCAGCATTTTAAAGCATAGCATGTCACAACATTGCGACATTGCACTGAGATCAGCATACGGTATGTGTTTGTACTGATCTTCCAAGGTAGGTTGGGCATGGGCACCACTGCACCCATGCAGCAGGAAGCAGGAGAACAAAAAACGCCGGGAAACAGTCAAACAGTGAAGAAAATGTGCATGTGCGTGTGCATGTGCATGTGCATGTGTGTGGGCGTGTGTTTGGAGAGTGGGTGGGTTGGTGGGTGGTGGGAGGGTCTGGGGCGCACATGATCACCGCTGGGTCGATGCGCGGCCACACACTCGCGCCACTGCTGGTGCACTTGCGGCCCAGGCCCCCCGCCACCGCACGAGTGGGGGACCCTGATTGTGCATGGTAGCCGTTGCCTGCGCGCAGCCCCACAAGCCGCACAGTGTGCTGTCAGTACAGGTCAGCGCCGCTCGGCACATGTCAGTACAGGTCAGTACAAGCCAGTACGGGTCAGTACGGGCCAGTACAGGTCAGTAAAGGTCAGTACAGGTCAGTACACGTCAGTACACATCATTAATGGGGCACCTGCCACATTTTCCACCAAGCTAGCATAGATGAATTAGCCACTGTCAGCAAGAAAAGAGCATAGCACGTTCACATGCCGCGTTGGCCTCCCCCACGCACCCAGGTGCCACACGTTGAGCCCGGATGCCGTGGCCAGCAGGGCAGCATCCCCTGGCCCCAGCTCCCCACCCGCCACACGTGCACCCTTCCAGCTCACACCCTGTACCGCCTGATCTGTACTGCCTTGTACTGCCTGATCTGTACCGCCCTGCCCTGCCTGAGGCGTGCTGTCAGGGTCCATGGGAGCTGTACCGCTGCCGGCGTTGCCAGTTGAGGCCACCGCAGCCAGCAGGTCATCACGGTCACGCACCTGTCACAGGCAGCACGGCAGTACAACCCAGCTGCAGTGTTTTGAACCTTTGGGGCACAGGGGCGAAGGGAAGGTGAGCGGAAGGTGCTGTGTGGATGCCATGAATCCACACAGAAGCAGATCCAGCCTCTGCTCCCTTGCGCGCAGCAGCATACACACTCTCTGCCACTGTACTGCATACACACGGTACTGCCACTGTACTGCATACACACTCTCTGTCACTGTACTGCATACACATGGTCAGCATGTACCGCACCTGTACTGCAAAGTAGGGCACGCCTGCCCCGTCCACCCCCAGGAAAATGGTGGGGGCGCTGGGTGCGGCATGGGCCGTGGCCCAAGCAGCAGCAGGCTCCAGAAACACGGGCGCGAGCGTGGCAGGGGGCGGGGTGGGGGGTGCGGGCAGAGGTGGGGGGCCTGGTG
>QAXD01000217.1:929187-942147 GCA_004335575.1 Haematococcus sp. NG2 | reverse complement strand
TGATGCTTGCATGTAATGGTAGCTAGTTGCTCATACTGGGGCCGTTTCTGGGGAGGCAGTTGGAAAAGCCCTAAACAACATTCAACCCTAAACGATGCGGATGCTCACCACCTCCCTGCGCCATCGCCCTACTACGCTGCCGATCTCGTTCCGCACTGTGCTAAGACCTGCGCACTGTGCTACGACAACACGGTCACTCGTGCACAACAACCAGAAAGTGGTCCCATCTGCGCATCCTGCGCGAACATGTTAAACTCTGGCAGCAAACCAGTGTCGCTTAAATCATACCTGTTGCTACAAGGGTTTAGGGCATTGCTTTGCACAGCATTGGAGCAGCAGATGACAGTGTGCTGCTTTGGAAACAAATGGAGGGTCCCGGCACACCGGCTTCAGTAGGATCTAGCATCAATAGGGCGAAGGAGCTCACAGGAGAGCTACGGCGGCTGCAAGAACATGTAGAGTCGCTGGATGCGAATCAGCTGCAGGAGAACGTGCAGAAGGTACTCTTGGCGTGCTGTCTCTTGCATTGCCATCAAGCAATGCTCAATTGGCTGATATGAGAGCGTCAAAGATTATTCCTTGCAGAATGTATGGGAAGCGTCTGATCGATCTAATGTGGATCGAAGATCTCTGAACCCACTGCAACCTTTGGCTCGGCATCTTGGACGCAGTTGAACGAGCAGGTGGCTCGTATCACGGAGAAGCTGCAGGCGACGCTGAGCAAGCTCACAGATGCAGCTTCGGGGGCCTCCACGAGCGGCAGCTCTAAAACCACTACATCAAATGCAAGCACGGCTACTCAACCACGAGCCAAGATCGACAAGATGAGCGCGGAGGTGGTGGACTCGAACCCTTACAGTCGGCTCATGGCGCTGCAGCGCATGGGGATCGTCAAGGATTATGAGCGCATCCGTGACAAAACGGTGCGTGCGATGCTCATTTATGGCAACATGGGCGCATGGGCATACAATGAACTCATCTGTCAATCACTGTGCAGGTGGCTGTGGTGGGCATGGGCGGCGTGGGCTCTGTTGCAGCTGAGATGCTGGCACGCTGTGGGATCGGCCGCCTTCTGATGTATGACTACGACAAGGTGGAGCTGGCCAACATGAACCGCCTGTTCTTCAGGTGATAAGCTGCAGGGTCGCACGTATGGGGGCAGATGGGCACAGCTGAGAAATAGCTCAAGTTGAACAGCTTAACGGGTATGTGCTGCTTGGCTGTTGTGCTTCGACCCTGCACCTTAGAACCTTCTTGTACTGCCCGCGTGATGTACTGCAACACAGCTGCGCACCTGTGGCATGATGTTCTGGTGCAGGCCTGAGCAGTGTGGCATGACCAAGACGGACGCAGCAGCGCAGACACTTGCAGGCATCAACCCAGATGTGGCACTTGAGTCCTACACGATGAACATCACAACAGTGGAGGGCTTTGAGCGCTTCAAGGCTTCCATCACGGACCCTGCAACAGGTGGGAAGAATGGCTACCAGTGAAACGCATGTGGATGCTGCAGAACTGGGCCAAAATACGGCTGCAGATCGCACAGAACTCTGGCACTGGCGGTGGCAGGCCCAACCGTGAGAGACACCCGAGGCTTTGCCATGTACGTGCCATGTATGTCAGCCGGCTTGTGCCACATGGTGACTGCAGGGCAGTCCCGCGTGGACCTGGTGCTTTCATGTGTGGACAACTACGAGGCACGCATCACAATCAACCAGGTGCGCTGGGTGCATCAGCTGTCTCAGCTCTGCGCTTGCACTCGGTGTTGAGTGCTCGTCATGGCTTGTTCAGGGCTGCAGGGCTCTAACAGGGTGACAGTGTGGTTCATGAAAGGCTGTATGATGTTTGCTCGTCGTACTTCTGCTTCAGTTGCTGGATCCATCTCTTCAGGGCTGCAAAGATCTGCGTGCACGTATAGCCTAAGCTGCCTAACACATATTTAGGTGGTTGCTGCTGCGTCCTCCAGGTATGCTTGGAGCTGGAGCAGGTGTGGATGGAGAGCGGCGTGAGTGAGGATGCAGTGAGCGGTCACATCCAGACCATCATTCCTGGCGAGACAGCTTGCTTCCAGTGTGTGCCGCCCCTGGTGGTTGCATCAGGTGCGTGTGGGGCCACACACTGAGAGGGGTTGCTATTTCTGTGGCTTGGGGCACATTAATGCTGTCGGGGTGACATCCTTTGAGCTGCTGCTACCCTGGTCCGATGGCCTTGGACTGGAGAGTGGAGCGTGGGACCGCAACTGTGCTTACCCTCAGAATCTCGCGTTCACCTGCTTTGCCAAACTGCAACAGGCCATGTGTGACACCCTGAAACCTGCCGCATGCACGCCACGATGTGCAATGTCTGCAGGCATCGATGAGCGCACGCTCAAGCGCGAAGGCGTCTGCGCAGCCTCCCTGCCCACCACAATGGGCATCACAGCAGGGCTGCTGGTGCAGGCATCACTCAAGTACCTGCTGGGTTTTGGCCACGTATCACGGTGCGTACGCCAATGTTGGAGTAGTGGCATGCTACTAAGGTTGTTCTCTGTGCTGCAGTCCTCCTTATGGTCAATGACAACTGCAGCGGGGCATCTGCTGGATAGACAGACACACACGGTGCACACAGCTGGGCTGCTGGACGTGAAAACACACCCAGTGCCCACTGGATGCATTGCATGACGAAGAGGCTCATGCGCATCGGCTCATGTGCATGTGCATGCGCATGGGACGAAGTCCTGCTGCACACTGGTTTCCCCTGGCCTCTGCAAGGATTGCTCGAGCATCTCAACTCAATGGGTTGAACTGGGCTGACTACTGAGCTGGTCCACTACCGACTGATGGTTGTTGGCTGGACCAATGGGTGCAGGTACCTGGGGTACAACGCGCTGAAGGACTTCTTCCCTACTATGGACATCAAGCCCAACACAGCCTGCGTCAACTCACGCTGTGTGGAGCTGCAGGCAACAGTTGAGGCACGCAAGAACTCGCCAGAGGCGCTGGCAGCGGCAGCAGCAGCCGAAGCAGCAGCGGCAGCAGCGGCGGCTGAAGCACCGGTACATGAAGACAATGAGTGGGGCATTGAAGTGGTGAGTGTTGCCTGCTTGAACTGGGCTCGGTGGTGAGCACTTGGGACTTTAGACATGCAGGCCTTGTACAGCACGAAGTGATGCTGCAGCAGTGCTGCCTGGCATGTCCAGCTGCTGGCTTAGTCGTCATGATGTCTGTCCTGACCTCTTGTGCACGGCATGGACGTGCTTGTGCTTCACAGTGCGCGGACCCATCGGATGCGGCAGCTGGCAGCAACAGTGCAGATGCAGCAGGCACGGCATCACAGGGGTTAGCAGAGGGCATTGTGTTCTCGATGCCTGCATCAGGAGGGGTCGATGCCAAGACACTCGCAGCAGAAGCAGTGGGGCCAGTGGATGCAGGGGTGGATGATCTCATGGCGCAGCTGTCAGCTCTCAACAAGAAATGATGAAGGAAAGCCTATGTGCTGCGGCTGAAACCTGCCTGAGTGGCTGATGTAATCCAAAGGAGTCAACAAGGATTGTGGCGACTTCATGTGCCCAATATGATGAAGGGCCCACATCCAACCACCTGTCAGTTGCTGTTTCCCTTCATCTTCGCCTTTCGTTTGCGTGTTTCGATGCTGCCAATGTTCAAAAATGCATCGAATCTGTAGCGGAGAAGCCTGGTGTGAGGATAATCTCGTGCAAATGATCTGATCCGGCGATGGTCCACGCGAAGCATGCGATTATTATCAGTTCTGCAGCTCTTCATACTTGCACATGTGTTATTTGTGAATGCTGCATCTGAGCAAGCTGCCGAAGAGGCAGCTATACATGCATGGCGCGCGCGATGGTCTTCCTACACGAGCAGCATTGAGGCTCACAAGCTCGATGACATGCAGGTGCTCAACACTTTGCTGTCAGGCTGTATGCTTGGGTATGTGTGCATGAATGGGTTAGTTAACTGTGTGCTGGGGCTGGCACATACAGGATGGCCCATTGCAGCTACCCCCGAGCCTGACAGCCGGGGTGCTGCACGAAGGTTATGAGCTGGTGCGGCGCCACAGGCAGCTGTTGGCAGAGAGTCCGCATGGGGAACATGGAGTAGGCGTTGTGACGCAAGGGGCAAATGTGCAGAGCATGCCAAGTGTGCAGGCCTCAATTCATGGCTCTGGCCCCAATAGCAGCTCCCGTGTGCAGCGAGCACTGCAGCAGGTACATGGGCAGGGCGACCGCGCATCATGGCTTGGGGCAGCTGCTGGCTGGATGTCCAAGCTCGCAGGGGGCTGGAGCCCACAGCTGGTCAACGGTCAACGCCTGGTCAACGCTGGGGCCGAGGGCGGCATGGGCGCGCTTGCATGGGTCGGGGGGGCAGAGGACGAGCGGCCACGTAGCAGGCAGAAGGGCTGGGGCATGGGAGCAGGGCTGGCCCCAGCTGCAGGGGCCATGCCAGTAGGGGCAGGCCCCAATCAAGGGGGCAGGCAGGGACAGCCTGGCGCTGGCACACGCGGCAGGTCAGTCCCTGGGTCAGTCCCCTGGCGCTGCCGTCTCACACGTGGCTCGTGGTGTGAGAGGTTCCACACCCAGGTGCCCCTCCACTGGCACCCAGCACCTCGTGGTGACAAGCCATGCCCTGGGGGCTGTAGCGGCAAGGGCAACTGCAACCACGACCTTGGCATCTGTGACTGCCCTGCCGGTGAGTGGAACCAATGGTTCTACAGATCTACACATGGCAGCTCGTATTGCTCGCATTGTTGGCTCAGCACCTGACTGGCCCACCCGCACAGGCCGATGGTTTGGCTCTGGACTCGTGATATGGGGGGTGATGGTGGAGATCAGTCAGTGGAGATGGCACCACCAACTGTCCATGGTTTAGTGGTGGTGGATTTGTTTGATTGTGACAACTGTTTGCGGTTTGTCACAGGTTGGACGGGCGAGGATTGCTCCCAGCCACAGCTGCGCCCATGTACGAACAAGTACCGCTCAAATGGCAGTACGCCCATGTCTCACATGGATGAGAACGGGCGGGACAGGGATTGGACGGCGCCAGGCTGGATGCTCACACGCTGCCCAGGTGTGCACCCGGGTGTGACCTCTGTATTTCTGATGTGTGAATAGCACAGTGCAGTACAAGGCAGCGCAGGTCATAACTGTTGAACTGTACCTTGTTTTATAACTATGCAGAACAGCATGTCGCGTCCTTCAAATGCATGTTGTGCATGGCACGACACGATGCCACACTGCAGTCACGTGCAAGTTGCATCCCGCGTTTTGGACATGAGCACTGATTGCAGCGTGTGGGGGATGACCAGGAAGATGACAGTGATGGACTTGCCTTGGTTGTGCGCGCGACCACACATATCTTGAAAAGTGTAATGGCTTGCTTGGCAGCCCGGTCTTCCCAGCCTCCAAGCCAATTCGGCACCCATGGAACCATTGGTGGCACCTGTAGAAATCATCGCTGCACTCATAGAACTTAAGGGAATGTATTGTGGCACCCAACCCATGAACCACAGGTGTATGTGACCCCACCATAGGTGCCTGCTACTGTGATGGACCAGAGGGAGTGGGGTGGCAACCAGCTGCCAGCTCAGCCCCCTATGACACCCCACCCCTGCGCTACGGCCGTCTGCTGGGGGAGCACTGCTTCCCCAAAGAGGTGAGTGAGTGAGTGAGTGAGTGAGTGAGTGAGTGAGTGAGTGAGTGAGTGAGTGAGTGAGTGAGTGGGTGAGTGTGTGATTGGGTGAATGAGTGAGCAAGTGAGTGTGTGAGTGAGCCAGAGAGTTAGCGAGCGGGGGAGTGAGTGGACTGTGTCTCGTACAGCACTGCATTATGTTGTGCTGCGTGCCGTACGTGCGGCTCAAGCTCCATCATTCGAAGCTGACCTGGGCTTTGGCGTTCATCCTGATGCGTGCTTGTGTCTTTCTGCATGCTGATGTGCCTCTGCATGCTGAGCTGCATGCAGACGCGTGACGGGCGGAAGGTACCATGGGGTGACAAGTCATACGCGCAACTCTACGGGCCAGATGGATGGTGCTCCGCCAAGGCGAAGCCGTCTTTCACGTGAGCTTTTCATTGAGGGATTGCGTGAATATTTGGCTGTGGCCAGTACATGTCATGGCCAAGCGTGCGCCAATGTTGTACAGCGGCTGGATGGCCCCAATGGGTGTGCAACTGTACAGCTGTATGACTGTGTGATGTTCCTGGTGCACTGGCTTGTACTTGCTGTACTGCCTGATCAGATGATGTAATGTCACTTCCTGGAATAATGACTTCCTGGAGGTACACGTGGTGCTTCTCATTGGGGTGCGTCACACGTTGAGGGTATCACATCCATCTTCACAGGTACCCAGTCCTCCCTTTCCCTCCAGTGTAATGACCTTCATTCATTCACAGGTGCCCATGCGTACTGGATGGACTGTATGGGGACTTCTGTGAGCAGCGGTACGAACAGACCTGCCCCTCCCAGTGCATGGGCCACGGCACCTGTGTGCTGGGCTTCTGCAAGTGCCACCCAGGTGGGCCTGTTTGTGGGAACAGGAGTTTGTGGGTAGACAGTCGCAATGGGCGCCTGTTTGTGGCCGGCATATGGGTAGACAGTCAGGGCCTGCTTGTGGGTAGTCTGTGGGTAGACAGTCACAGAGGGCCTGCTGCAACGAGCATGACAGGCATGTTTGTGGATAGGGAAGTTGCAGGGATGCATGTTTAGGGTGTAGGGTCTAGAAAAAACGTCTCAGTCTAGGGCTTGAGCATGGATCCTCAGCTCCAGGGTGCAAGCCACACACTCCTGTAGGCTACTGTAGCATCGTCACAATTAGATTTGTGTGCAACTGACCTTGTTGTAGGTCTTGGCTGGGCTGGACTTAGGGTGGATGCTTGGATTTTGGTGTGAGGTGTGAGTGGGGCTTATCTTCTGTGGCGTACATGTTGGTTAGCTTCCTGGTAGCTGGCTGTTGTAGGATGGTAATCCCTGGAACCTCTTACGTGGAATGTGTGAGATGGATCTCTGCCTGTAGTCCTTACCATTTACCCTTTGGTCAACCCAACAAGACTGGTCTGTAACATTTGAGGTGATTACATGAATGCCCAGGCGTTGTGTAGCTCGATTCCAGCGCCAACCTTACCCATACACATGCCATAAGCTGGACATGTGCGCTTACTGTGGCAAGCACTTGTCTAGCTTATGGCACGTGTATGGGTAAGGTTGGCGCTGGAGTTAACCTGCACAACACCTGGGCATTCATGTGATCCCCTCAAGTGTTACAGACCAGTCTTGTTGGGTTGACCATAGGCAGTGAGCATGGGCCAAGATAGTTGCATGGACATGTTGCACATGGGCTTCCATGCTGCGTCCAGCCACTGAAGCCAGGGGTGTGCGGATCCGCTTGATTGTCCGCTGTCAATCCCAGGTTGGTATGGCACGGACTGCGCGCGCAAGGTGGCAGGGGCGGAGTTGGAGCCAGGTGAGTTGCTTGGTAGTGAGAGTGAGGCATGAGTGAGGGGTGAGTGAGGAGTGAGTGAGACGGGGAGGGGCATCAGTGTGAGAGTGTGAGGCAGCAGGAACATCAAGTCATGGGACCAACAAGGCAGAAGTGCAGGTGGAGGTGGAGGTGGTAGCACAGGAGCGCCCTCAGAAAGGAGGCTGACAGCCCATACATTCGTTGCATGGGCTCACTTTGATTTCTGGCCCACCGTTGTCCTGCTTTTTCTCTGTGTGCGCACAGGCCTGCTGCCCACCTCGCCCTGGCTCTCAGCAGTGGTCACACCACCACCAGGTGTGGGGCCAACAACATCGCCGAGTCTGCCACTCTGTGACTGCTCAGATCCTTCCTTTTCTCAGCCCCTCCCCGTACCCAGCACGGGCTGGTTCAGGCTCCAGCTTCAGTTGGCATGTTACGCGCGCTTGGTGATCAGGGTGCTAGGCCTGCCATGTGCACAGAAACGCTCTTGACAAGACCCTCTGGAGCCCGCAGTTTTGCACCCAGTTGATGCAATGGTCTGCTGCCTGCTGCTCGGTCACGCATGAATGCATGGAGGATGATCTCAGGCAAGCACTGATCTTGGGCTGGGTGAAGATTGGTGTTGTGGTGTTCACTGCCCTTAACCCACAGAGGCCCAGCCAGTGCTGCCAACCACCCCACGCAAGCGGCCCCTGATCTACATCTATGACCTCCCATCCGCGTACAACACGAGGATGCTGCAGTACAGGCTGTACAAGTGGGTGCCTGCTGGACTGACTGACTGGCTGACTGACTGACTGACTGACTGAGGCCTTACTAGGGTTTGGGCAGTCCCTGATGTGTGGTCACCTGCTGTACGCTGTTGGTAGACTTTGCAAGCAGCTAGGTCGCTCGGCATGTGTGCATGCCTTGGTGAGCGAACGATTTTATTGTGCCACAGTCAGCGCAGGACAGTGCAGTGCAATGCAGTCCGGTACAGAGCAGCATAGCACAGGCAGCTGTGGTTCTGCCAATGCAGCAGCTCTGGTCTTACCGTGCGCACTGCCCACGATACACTGCTTACATGTTGTACTGATGTACTGTTGTACTGTTGTACTGTTGTACTGTTGTACTGCAGTGACGCATGCCTGTACCGCAAGTACACCCATGAGGGAGGTGTGAACCAGACACAGGCCATCACACACAATCTGTACAGCCTGGAGTTGTACCTGCATGAGGCACTGGCACAGAGTGAGCACAGGTGTGACATCTCTGACCGTACTGCCTGCTGGCATCTATACCTCTGACTGTTTCTCTTGCTGTGGAATGCGGAATCCTGCTGTTGAATGTGAAATCCTGCGGTGTTACAAGTCGACACGAGTAGGGGCGTCGTGTGTCTAGATCTGTTCATCAATTTTACGGGTAACTGTCATGAGGCTTGTGTTGCCTAGAGAAGTGCTGCCCCTAGAGAAGTGCTGCCCCTAGAGAAGTGCTGCCTAGAAAAGTGCTGCCCATGTCATCATGTAGGGAACACTTTGGTCCCCTCAGTGCCCTGCGCATACAGCCAAGTGGTACCTGTACATGCCCTACATGGTGGTCCCTGATGATCAATGCCTGCTTTTGCTGATATCCACTGTCGGCGCATGTCCCTGAACTTGCACCCTAAAAATCAAACCCTAAACTGATGCCCGTGACTGATGCCCGTTGTTCATATATGGTGGTGTTTACCCGCACACACCTCTTGTTCTGCCCGTCCTCACAACCCCCCTCATTATCTGCAGGACGTTCAACCCTGCTGAGGCCGACTTCTTCTACGTGCCCATGTACGTGGGCTGCTTCATGCACCCTGTGATGGGTGCGGCGGACTACCCCTGGTGGCATGGGCCTCTGAGTGAGTGCCAGGGCCCTGTGCACCGTCCTGCTGTGTGTTGTCCTGCTCCTGAGCAGATCAAGCACCTGCCTCGACCGCTCGTCAGCGTTTCACGCACGTTGTCCTGCTGTCGCTGATGCTTTGGATGCATGTACCCACAACCACCATCACCACCACCAGCGTTTCCCCCGGGTGGCGCCTCCACCCCCTCGCCCCCCAAGGCCATTCCAAAGCGCACACTGACATAAATCACCACTCCATCCCAAACGCCCCACACACACTTGGTTCCCACGCATTGAATGGTCCTCATCCAAGCTGTTGCTGCATGCGGACAAACACTTTTGTCACAAACACATGTGCGTCGCTGCTTGCGTGGAACACGCATGTCAGACAACCGTCCTAACCCAAGCTGTTGCCGGTTACGCAAAAACACATGTGCGTCAGACAACCGGCCGCTGCACGCGGCCAACATGATGCTGGAGGCCAAGCGGTGGCTGCAGGCACACCACCCCTGGTGGGACCGCCGGGGGGGCCGCGACCATGTGTGGCCCGCGCTGCACGACGAGGCGTCGTGCTGGGTGCCTAATGAGGTGCGTGTGTTGCATGCTGTTGCATGGTCATGAGTTGCCTGTTTTGGCTGCGGGCCTGACGTTTCCATGCATATCCATGTCCATGTTCCATGTCTATCCCCCATGCCTGTCCCCCATGCCTGTCCCCCATGTCTTGTCTCCCATGTCTTGTCTCCCATGTCTGTCTCCCATGTCTGTCTCCCATGTCTGCCTCCAGATCAAGAACACCTCCATCCTGCTGACTCACTGGGGGCGCACGGATGCCAACCACACATCCAACACAGCGGTATGCTTGTACTGCTGCGGCTGTGCAGTACATTGTGCATGCAGTACATCTTGGCATCGTGGCAGGCTGTGAGCTCTGCTGAGGGCCATGTGACATCCTGTGAGCATGTATTCCATTGATGGAGCAGTCAAGCAACGCACTGCCGATGTGTACCGCTGCTTACACGTGCCTCTTGTACTGCCTGATCCCACTCCTCAGTATCTGCTGGATAACTACGACATGGCCCCCCAGCACTACGAGTGGCAGCCTGAGCCGCCACAGCGCATGTGGCGAGGCACTCCCTGCTACCGCCCGGACAAGGTAATAAAGTGAGAAGGAAAGCCGCAAACTTTGATGTTTCAACCCTGAAGGCGCACAGTGTCCATACATAACACATGTTCCTGATGCTGAAATGACTCTGTTTCTAGTCTGACTAAGGCTGCTCCAACCGGGGCTGGTGCTGTGCATGCCAGTGGATAGGTGTTTATGCATGTCCCCAAACCCCTAAACCCTGAATCATGCCCGTGCCCTAACTTCTTCTTGGCTGCCAACCAACCAAGGGTCAGCAGGTGCACTGTGTCTGAGCGAAGTGTGAGTATGAATCCTGTCGCCCCCCTGCGGCACCTGAGCATTCGCATCGTTCACAGACTCTCAGGACATAGGCCGACAGCACACAGTGCACATGACAGTGCACAACGCTGCTGGTGCAAACAAAGTGTCAACTGCCCGGCTCCATCGCCACTCCTGATGTGCACTGTGAGGGACAACATCCCACATGGTCACATGATTTCCTGCCACCATCACACCCCAGGACCTGGTCATACCTTCCCTCAAGCACCCCTCACACTTTAAGGACTCGCCCCTCATGGGCGCGGCCCCACATGTGAGGGATGTACTGCTGTACTTCAAAGGGGATGTGGGACAGACGCGACTGCCATGGTACAGGTGTGTGCGGTTGCGTGGGTGTGAGGATAGGTACATGTGCCGCTTTTTTGTACTGCTGATGTACTGCTGCTGCTGATGTACCGCTACTGTGACCGCCTCATGGCCGGGACCATGTGATGCTATGACCCTCAAACAAACCCTGATCCTACACTGGTCTTCTCATGCAGTGATCTGCAACATTTGTTCGTTCACGCACGCTCGCATGCATCATGCTCGCGCACCTGCTCACTGCCCTGCTTACCCAGTCACACCGCACACAGCACAAGCCGCGCACAGCACAAGCCGCACACGGCAGACATGATACATGCTGCACAACTCACATGCAAGCTCACGTACAAATGTGCTAAACCACTCATACACACGTCACGCCGCAGCCGGCGCATTCGACAGAAGATGGCCAAGGCCGCCAAGGAGGGAGGATGGCGTGAGAAGTACAACGTGCTCATTGGCGCGGCGCATGAGCTGCCCCCTGGCTACTCTGAGTGGCTGGCACGCGCCAAGTGGGTGTGACCATGGGAGTGACGTGTCACATAGGACCTCGGGAGCTTTGCCTAAGGTGGCAACGGTAGGGTGTAGCCATGGACCATGCAGTGAGACAGTGTGGGAACTGCCATGGGAGATCTACAAGCCATGGAACAATAGAACAACCATGGGAGATGGGAAGGGGCTCAGGTGCAGGGCTGCGGGTGGGGCACTGGTCTTGTGTGTTTGTGGGTTGGGTGGTGGAGCCGTATGCACCTCTTATTGCACGAACCTCCCACCTGTTTCTGGGACCCGTGCTCCATTCAACTTCCGCAGTGCGTTCATCACGTGTGCCTTGGACCTGCTCAGTTGTGGGTGTGCACCTGCCTCCTGTACTGCTTCATGCACTGCCTCGTGTACCGCGTACTGTACTGCCTCAGGTACTGCCTGGTGGCACCCGGTGACGGCTGGAGCGCGCGCATGGAGGATGCAGTGTTGCATGGCTGTGTGCCTGTCATCATCATGGACCGGGTGGGTGTGGAAGAGGGGTTCAGTGTTAAGTATTGGCAGCACTGTGCATGTTAGGGTTTAGGGTTGAGAATCATGGACCGGGTGGGTGTCAATGGGGGGTTCAGTGTTTAGGGGTTGCAGCACTGCACATGTCTAAAGTTTTAGGGTTTGGGTTTGGGGTAAGGGTTTAGGGATTAGGCTTGGTGCGGTGGCTGACACTGTTGCCACCACACGTGACCAATTCTATGGTTTGAACGCATTCACATTATCAGCAAACTGTGGTGAGGTTGGGGCGCTTGTCACAGTTGTGTGTATGCTGGACCCCTCTTGTTTAAAGATGGATCAACCCCCGGGCATGCATGGATCCCAGACCCCATGTGCTGTACCGCTGTGCTGTAGGTGCATGCAGTGTTTGAGAATGTGTTGGAGCTGGAGCGGTTCACTGTGCGCATCCCTGAGTCTCAGGTGGGTTGTTGCTTGTTAGGCTGGCTGGCATTGCAACAGGAAAGTGATTGAGGCAATGGAGCTAGTTTGATGGTTGAGTTTGTTGTGGGATGGTGGGGGTGGTTGCAGACTATCTGATGGGCGCCTCCCACAGAAATGCACAACACGGCAGCTGCAGAACATCAGCCCACCACCCATACCATGTTGTCCCCTGGTGTTGCCCTGCGGTTATGCCCTGTTGCACCCTTTTGGTGAGCATCACACAACGTTGGTGAGCAGCTTGTCCATACCCTAACACCACCATCTGTGCAGCCGGTGCTTCACCAGTTCCTGACTGCCCTGGGTCCGGCCCCATCTTCCATCCTTCCCTGCACCCCTCCAGTGCCTGGGGCCGTTGCTGAGTCGTGCCTGTCGTGCTCTCTCAAGTGTAACACCCCTTACCCTTACCCCCACAGGTGCCGGACGGC
>QAXD01000217.1:912974-928901 GCA_004335575.1 Haematococcus sp. NG2 | reverse complement strand
GGTCCCGGCTCAAGGGTGGGAGGGCGGGACAGCACCAGGGCGGGACAGAGTGAGAGGGCTGTGAGGGTGTGGCCTTTTGAGGACGACGCGCTCCACACGATCCTGCAGTGGCTACACAGCCGCATCCCACACACGCGGTAAACAGTCTAAACATACGGTATTAGGATTGGTTGTTAATGTTTCAACTTTCATGGTTCCAGGTGGTGTGGTGATGGTGCTCCAGCAAGGGAGGATGCGTGTAAGGGTGCTGAGGTCGGTACAAAGGTCAGGTGGGATCATGCGATGGCGTCCGATAGGTGTGCATACTGCGTGCAGCTTGTGCGGACATCGTGGGGAATGCATGCGTGCACAAACTGCTCACTGTCTGCATGCACACCTGGCTTTGCATGTGCATGCCAGCAGCACAAAGACCACACCATGTCCGGCAGACTTGGCATTTGAAACCTCCACCCCTTGCCGGGCACACATTGCATCAAGCTCTGTGTCAAAACAGTATGGTATAAGTCGCACAGTATGCTGCAGCTAGCTAGCTGTCACACAGGTGCAGCTAGCTGTCGCACAGGTGCTGTTGCTGCTTCTGCTGATGTGATGTGATGTTGCCAACGTACACAGCAGCACAGGGCACCATGCGCCCCGCCCTGGGGTTCCTCCGCTATTCTGCTGCAATTGGCCCCGGTAATCGTGCACGTAGCTGTCACCGGGCGGCTTAAAGGAGCACTCCGCCCATGATAATGTCGCTTTTTCATGAGCAGGTCATACATGTGCTCATACATGTCAGCAGCAGGTCACTGTTATACCTGCTGGCGATGCACACTGGCCACATCTTGGGTAGTGTTAGTGTTATGCACATTATTCAATAAGTCGTAGATACGAAGAGCACTGCCTGCCGCTAGCTGACCAAAGTCGTAGTTGGCATAGTCTCACGCCGCAAGCAGCTGATAATGGCGTCTGAGTGGTTGCCGCTGATGTAGAGGAGTCAAGCTACGATGAACTCTTTATGTGCACGACCTTCAGGTGAGCAATCAACTCATGCAGCGACCCTTTGTCGCACGCAGCTGCCGAGCCCAATAGGGCCCATGATGAGCCCGGTGTATGCCGGTCGTGAGGCAGGGCGGCCAGCAACCCAATGCAGTTGGCCCGCGCAAGTGTGCTGAAGCAGATGCCAAGCTGTTCAGTAGCGCGGGTCTCTGAACGAAAGACCAGAAATAGTCAGAAGTAGTGATGGCAGCAGGCACGAAAACCTTTTCCAGCTAGCTGCGGTTGTTCACAGAAAGCAGGAAGCAGGCAGTTTGCACGGTAACCTTCAGATGCTGCAACCCTCGCTCCGCGTCTGTTCAAAGCCAACGCAACTGTCAGCACATGTGCCCTGCATATCATGCGACACGGCACATGTGCACCCATGACTTAGGTTTGTTGGCCATGGCAGCGCACAGTGCACCACAGGCCAGCAAGCAGTTGTATCATGCATGCGTGGGCTGATTATGTTTAACACCCACAGGACAGCCTGGCACACGACAGCAGGATGCACATGTATGGAGCGGTCAACACATCTGGTCGCAGCTGGAATCTGCCAGACAGCTCATGCTGTGGCAGTGGTTAACCTGATGCTCAGTCCGTGACGGTTTTAGTGTCGGAGTGCGGCAATGGATTCACAGCAGGCGCTGCCGCAGCAGCATCTGCACACACAACGCCCCTCACAGCTCCAACAGCAACCATTGCAGCAGGTCACTGTCGCCATGACCCCAGGAATACAGCATGCCTTCATGCAGGCGCCAAGCAAAGTGGTCAGTTCGCCTGGCGAATATGCATCAGCGCCTGTGGCAGCCTCTACCCAGCTGCGGCTGGCACACACACACAGTGGAGCCCCGTACCAGCAGCAGCAGCAACAACGCCCAGCTGCGCCCACTGGTATGATGAGCCTGCATGTTGGCACGCACTCAGAAGAGAATGTGAACCAAGGTAATGGGGAGGCTCATGGCAGCGCAGGTACCAGCCGTCGAGGTGCAGCAGCTGCGCCAGCCTTGCAAGGCAGAACAGCCGGCAACCTCGCCAATCACAAGCAGGAGTACCTGAGCCGGCTCCAGTCCATCATGGGACTGCAGGATGGCACGCAGAGTGCTGCGGGAGCAGAGGTGGGTGCATAACAGAGTAGTGCACCAGGCGTGTTGCCCAATGATGGGCTTATTTGGCACAGTTGGCAGCTGGCGGCTGAAAACGGCTGACAACAGGTGGCTGGGCAATGATGGGCTGGATTAGATGTACAGGTTGCAAATCACAGACCGCATGGACGTCTCGACGATTGCCCACCAGCATTGTGCCCCATCAGAGCACCATCCTTACCACAGTGATGACGCACTGGCAGTACCATGAACTGTAATCTAATGGTCTGTGCGATCGCTGGGTGTGCAGGGCGATGACCCTGGCAGCCACCCACCCTGGCGCCCCTTTACACGCTACGTCACCAGTGCTGAGACTGAGCGCCTGTTCCCAGGTGAAAGGCACAAGCAGGAGTTGCCAGTGACCCTGCAGTTCCAGGTGCGGGCCGGGTGTGCTGCGTCCATGCCTAACTGAACCTGCTGTTACGTACTCCTTGCACGGATGTGGTTGTGCAGCGCCTGCACTGGTTGAAACTATTTGTGTAGCACTGTGTATTAGCACCTGCTGCACACGCCAACCCAGCTTCACATGTGCATGAAACAGCGCACAACAATCACACAGTTGCTGCATCTTTGGGCTGTCATGTTATGCATCTTGGGGCCGTGCTTTTAAATCGCAGGTTGCTGGCCGGCTGGACCCAGTGACATATGCGGCACGGCTGGTCAAGTATGATGCATCAGGTGCGTGCGTTAGATGCCTGCGCATTCCTGGCCATCAGCGCTTGCACATCCTGTGAACCTGCATGTGTATCTCTGCTGTATCCTCCACAACCTCTCCCTCTTTGATGCAAACCCACAGGTCCGCACTGGGTGTGTGCACGCAACGCACGCGGACTGGCTGGTGTGCCCTGGAAAATTTTCACTGGGACGCAGGTGCGGAACAGATATCCTGACATTCACCGGAACTTGTTTCCACTCCGGTTGTAATATGGCTTGTGTGGACTGCTTTGGGGTTACATCACTGGGGCCAGTGGTGCACAGGATCGAGAACAACATCGGTTGGCCCAGTGCATGCACTCATGTGAGAGCATGATCAGAATGTGCTTGAGACTATGACCACTTGTGTTTTATGCCCTGCCTGGCCTCAGGTGTACTGGAAGCTGGGTGAGACTGGCAACTTGGTGATGTGTGTGAAACAGATGACGGCCGTGGAAGGCACTGGGCTGGTGGGGGCGTTCTTGCAGCAGAGCAGCACAGGTGGAGGGGCTGGGGGCACGCCAGGTGCTGCACCACCTGCTGTAGGGGCCCCAGGCAGTGGCCGCCAGCCAACCGCAAAACGACCTGCACGAGCAACACAGCCACATACTGCTGCAAACAGCGATGAGGATGTCAGCTCTCCAAGTGCAGGCAAGCGGCGCGCACCAGCCGCGTTCTCTGCTCAGCAGCTGCAGCAGCGCAAGCGCGCTCTGGCGCATGCACCAGGTGGGGAGCCACAGCACAGCTGTGCCACCTGGCACCAGCAGCACCAGCAGCAAGGACCGGACCTGAGCGCACCTGTTGTGATGTCTGCAGCAGCGCTGCTTGCGTCTGGCCCACCAGCCGCCAGTCAGTCTGTGATGCCTCTGGGCCAGCAGGCAGCACCACGTGCTCCGGCGGCAGCCACGCTCGCCAGCTTGCAGCAGCGGCAGCAGCAGCAACAGCAGCAGCAGCAGCGGACCTATGTGGTGCAAGATCTGGCGCAGGCTAGTGGTCAAGTGTTTGTGGTGCCATCAGGGCAGCAGGTGAACATGGACCAAAGCAATGTTGTGGTGCAGCAGCAGCAGCTGTATGCCACACTTGAGCCGCAGCCACAGCCTGTTGGGCAGTTGCAAGCATTCAGGCCCCAGCAGACGCACCTGCATCTCACAGGCACAGCCCAGGCTATGCAGCCGCTACAGCAGCACCAGCAGCATGTGATGTTGCTGAGCCAGGTGGCTGATCCAGGCACAGCCAGCGTTGTTGTTGCACCTCAGCAGCCACAACTTCAGCAGCTGTTTGTGCTGACCCAGGCACCACAGCAGCAGCAGCAGCAGCAGTACATGCTGATTACTGCGGAGTCTGGGTTTGATGAACACCTGCCAGTCCAGATGGCGCCTGCAGCATCGCAGCCTGGGTTGCAGTCATCGCAGCTGCTGCCTGCTCCTTCTGGAGGCAGCAACTTGCCTGAGACTACAGACCGATCACCTCGCTCAACACCGCAGATCCCTTCAGGCGTGGTGGCGTCTTCATCAGCCTCAGCAGCAGTGAAGTTGGAGGAGCAAGAAGGCGAGCGCCCAGGTGTGCAGCAGCTGCAGCAGCAGATGTTTGCGGCAGTGACTGGATCTGCCTTTCATGCTCCGCCGATGCCAGTCATCCAGGAGTCCTCCGTGCAGCCTATGACGCCAGGGGCTGCATCGCAGCTGCAAGACACCCCACAACTGCACATGCTGGTGCAACAGCCTTTGCAGAGCCTGAATAACAGCATACCGCTCGCTACTTGGGCTGGGCAGCAGCAGCAACAGCAGCAGCAGCCAGCACACATGCTGCCGATCCAGAGTCTACCCGAAGCGCAGGTGACTACGCCGCTCATGGGCGTGCCCGTGCAAATGGCAGATGGTTCAATCATGCTGCTGCCTGTGCAACAGCCTGTGGCACAGCCCATGCAGCATTTGGTGCAGCCATCGGGCTCCATGGTGCTCATGCACGTGGTCAACCCCGATGGCAGTACGAGCCTGCAGATGGTCAACACTGCAGCTGCGGAGCTAGGTGCGCCAGCACAGCAGGCTGAGGCAAGCAACCCCTTGAGCACCTTGGCTGCTGCAGGACCCACGATGCAGCTGCAGCAAACATCAATTGGGAGGCAACAAGACCTCATGGTCAGGACAGCGACAGGCGAGCTGGTCGTGCGAACCTTGGCAGCAGCCCCAGCACCTCAAGCACATCAGCTGGAGCTCCACAACGATGTGGGCTCAGCAGATGCTGCAGATGACCTTGCAGCCTATGTCACCCTGCCCATGAGTGCACCTCCACTGCGTAAAGGGCAGCGCACATCTGCGGCTGGATGGGCCCAGGGCCCATGTGAGCGCAGGCAGGTGGGCGGCCCTGCCAACGACCGGCAATCGCCGGCAATGCAGCAGCAGCAATCCAGAGGCGTGGCAGGAAAAGACTACAGCCTGGTCCCAGGCCAGCAGGGGGCTGACGGCCAGGCGGGGGAAACAGAGCTGATCATACCTTCCACTAACCGGTGCGCGCTTGTGTTGTCCTGATGCTGATGATGGCCATAAAGAGACACAGGACCGCTGTGCATCAGTCCATGCCCAGCCTTGGTCAGCGCTTCAACTGACGGCTGGCCCAAATCCTTGATGCCTACAGGCGTATTGTTGGCAAGAACTTTTACTTGGGCAAGTCCTTCATGCAGTCTTGCTTTGGCGAGGATTTTTGCTGTCCCTTGTACTGCATGGTCAAGCTGCAGATCAATGAAACAATCGACCCTCGAATGTACAAGGTGTGATGGCTCAGCTCCCGTCGCATCAATGCTGTTCATAATGGCGTGACCCTGCGCTGCGTCAGCTGTACAAGTCACTCTGATACTGGTACTGGTACTGATACTGACACTGTGCCTGACATGTTTGACCTTGCGATGACTGCACGACAGGTGGAGTTTGTGGCGGGCACAACATCCTGGTACCCACGAGGTCTGCCCCTGTCTCACCTGCGTGGGCGGGAGATGCTGGGAGCACGCTGGATGAAGCACAGTGGGCATGCTGCGGTGAGCATGGGCCCAGATTGCTGCATATAATGGGCTTGCTTGCCGCCAATGGGCTTCCATGCTGCACGGGCCCACCCATGCAGTGCTCAGCCAGTGCAATCTGGATGTACACATTCACATGGCTGGAAAAAGAGGATGTTCAAGTTGTCCCCAGCAGCATCGCTCATGCTTGCCTCATCACTGCTCCAATATGCCGCTCACTGCTGTCCCTGCGCTGCTTGGCTACTGCACCACAGGGGGAAGAGCTTGGGCAGCCACCCATCGTGCGTGTGCTGATCATGGCCTTTGCAGACATCACAGAGCTGGATCTGCTGCACATCCCCAGGCCCCCTCGCAGCGTGCGTGGCGCTCTGGACAAGATCAACATTGAAGTGGGGGTGGCACCTGGCATGCCTGGGCCCCATCGCATGCGCGCCGTTCACGACATCTTGTTTCAGAAGCCGCCAGCCTTGGAGTCTGCAGCCATCGCACGCCTTGCTACTGCGCAGTCTCTGCCCAGCTCAGACAGTGTTGAGGGCCACAGCGACAGCTAGCAGGCAGGCGTGATGCCCGCGCTCGGGGCAGCTGCTGAGCAGCACAACCCCCCTTTGGGTGGTGCTGAGGGGCCTTACTAAGTTCCGCACACCAGCTTTGCAGCAGGAAGCTGCTCCGCAACTGGCCCCTAGTGCATCTTGAGGATGAGCATCAGGAACAGGTGCGGCTCCATATCTTCTACGTGCGGATCCTCACATGAGCCCTTGTTACACTGCGCGTTCAGTGTCATGTCGGGCAGAGCATGAGTTTGGACTGGCAAATGCTTCGATCCGTTGCCATTGTACATTTCTGTGTGGCGCGTCTTGTGCAGCCAGTGCACGCTTGGTCATGATGACCAAAGCTCGCATCTGTGCTCACACATACACACACACACCCTACGGCGTGCTTGCATATGTCCATGCGTGGGTCAAGGTAAACGTTTCCGATGGCTATGAACGTGTCCAGTGCCTGATACTTGTGGTAGCCCAGTCATGAAGAATTAAGGATGGTGGTGTGTGTATGCGTGGGCGGTGAATAGTCGGCCTGGAGCAATGTGCTGTGTTCTCTCACAGCTTGACAAAGGCTGGGTGTGTTCTTGCGGTAGTAGGCACTTGCATGAGGGCTCATGTGCAACCGTTGTGTGTTTTGTGTGTTGTTGGTGGTGTGGGGCTGTATGCCATGCACTTGTGTCGCCCACATGCGGATCTGGATCTGGTGGATGGATCTTGGGGGCCATGACGTGTCTATGTTCTGTTGAAAGGTAATGACATCGCCTCTTGGACCCAGTTGGCTTTTTAAGGTGGCCCACACCTGACAGATATCAACTGGTTGCTGGAATGCGTATATACTTCAGTTCGCGGCTGTTTGCATGATGGGCGCTGTTCGACAGCTGCTGTTCTGCACGCATGCCTTCTGCTATCAGCATCGCAGTATTTGTTTGCGTGGACCTGGTGCCAATGTGCACTGCACGCATCTTGCTTTTGGCACACTACGCCCATACATTGAGGCTGTGGCACACATGTTTCCAATCCACAACAAGAGTTCCTGAAGGAATATGAAGTTGGTTGTTCCATGCCTGACGTTGAAGGCAGCACTGCAATGGTTTGGTGCTGCATATGCACCTGTAGTAGCCAATTGCTGTGGCATGCTGCTGGACAGCGGTGTGTTGTCTGCAGCTGGCTGTATGAGCAACGGGGCTGCTTGTTGATTGGCTGCTGTTGCACTTTTCTAGCGCAAAGTTTGAAGGAGGATGAGATGGAGGAAGCAATCGCCCTGTTCATGAGATGCTCAAAGCCACACGGATTGAGAGTCTGCGCGTACATCCCCACATGACGGCATAACGCACCATCTCCCAATCGGCGCGTGTGTGTGGATAGATGGCCTGCTTCTCCTGCACCACAGTGGCATCAAACACGGCTCTGCGCAACTTCCATGGCTGATGTGGGTGCTGTCCTGGCCGCACATGTAGGACAGGGTTTGGTCACGCATGCAAGGACTGGATTCTGAAACTGACCAATCTGGAGCTTTGGCCCTTCAGTATAGGCTGCAAAGAGATGTGATGATGCCCCTCCATATGGGGGCCTCCTTTTGTGGGCTTAAGGTACTGCTTCTATGCATGCATTCTCACTAAGGAATCCAGTTTACTTAACATATGGCCGCATTTATCCGGCACTTTTCCATTCCACTGGTTGCAACGCTAGCACACAGCACACCTATATCACCATGCCTTGCCTTTATAGCTGGGACACACAATTATATGTGGTACAGGCCCAAGTACAGATGCATGTAGCTGTGTGCTACTGCAGGAGACATGCACATGAGCCGGTTTGCAAAGATGCCGTGGTCACTTGTTGTTTGCCATTGTCTGCGCCAGGTGAAGGGAAGGGTTAAGATACACCTAGCAATACAAGTAGTGCCACTCAGTTTGAGAGTCAGGACCACAAGTTGAGTGGTAGGAAGCTGCACGGTTGCAGCTGCAGGGCTCCTCTGCTCGGTTGCCAGTGAGTTGGTCCAAGCACAAGTCAGAAGTACCGTACCATGCTGTGTTGCAGCCGTTCGTACATTTGTAAACATCAACATCGTCAGCGTCTCACACGCATCTGTTACGTTCAGTTGTTTTGTTGCGGATCACCACTGTGACCCGGCTCCAGCCTAGCCCGCAGCACAAAACAGTCCTCCAGATCTCAGGTTGCAACCTAAGTGCTGCGAAAACTTCATACATGAAACGTGATACAGATGGGATGTATAGCTTCACACTCTCAGATGGCTTGTTTGTGAAGCTCAGCAGCTGAACGCGTGATATGCATGCCACTGGTCCGCTATGTGTGACAGCTGCCAGGCTGTGCTCTGTCCTCACAAGTTGTTGCTACACAAGCCGTAGGTGCCAGTCAACGCCCTGTTGTTCCTGTTACATGAGCCTTCACCCAGTCACGGGCTGATCAGCATTGCACGCACCATTGCGTGCCTTAGCGCGTCTAGCATCCCAAGTTTGCTGGTGCGCCCTTGACATCTATCTGTGTGTGTCCTCAGATCCCCCGGGCGTGCTTCAGCTGACGCTCCAGCTCCTCCACCTGCCAGGCAGCAGCCATGGTATAGGTCATAGTAATAGTAAAACATACATGGCGTTTCACAGATGTTTCTGCATGCCGGTGGTGGTGGTGAGTAAATCAGTTCACACCAGCTGTGAGGATGGGAGGGTTCACGGAGGGGCAGCCCCAGGTTTCCCCAGGGTCTGCTTAAACAGGCAAGCACAAAAACAGCAGCGCCAACTCCGCTGCCTCAACTGGCAAGCTGGTCAGCCCCAATCCAGGCTCACAGCCAGGTGGGTGCCGCACCTCCTGCACCAGCTGTGCAGTGCGTGCCTGTGAGGCCGCAACAGATGCTCGGGGCGGGCGAGCAGCTGCAGCCGTGGCCGCCCCGTCCCCTGAACCTGACAGCTGGGGGGTCGTGCCTGGCCCCGACAGCCGGCCTGACCCCCACACACTGCTGCCTTGAGGATGTGGTGATGCCGTGCCCCCACCCACCCAGCCCACAGAGTGCTCCCCGCCCCGTGACACAGTGAGTGGCCTCACGGGGGAGCGTGTGAGGTGCAAGCGCGCCGCATGGACCGAGTCGGTGGCAGCCGTGGACAGCAGTACTGCTGTTGGTACTACTGCTTGTACCGCTGCTGGTGCTGCTGGTGGTACAGCTGCAGGTACAGCAGTTTGTACCGCTGCAGGTACTGCTGCTGTAGGGCGGTCCTGGATGGAGCCTTGAAGCTGCTGCTGCCGCTGCTGGTGCTGGTGTTGCTGCTGCTGCTGGCCATCAGGTGTGGCCCAGCCGGAGCCTGTAGCTGCAGTGACAACAGCGCCACTGGGCGCCCCCTTCTGCACGCACGCACCACCACGCCTGGCCAATGACGTCCCCCCTGACTGGTTGGCCTGAGTGCCTTGCGCTGTGGGCGCAGCAGCTGACGCATCTGTGTACACAACGCCCGGCCTCGCTACTGTGCGCGGCGTGCATGTGGTGGCGTTCATGGCAGTCGCTGTGCCTGCCGCAGCTGCTGCACTCATCGGGCCCGAGTGTAACGTCCCTTCTTGAGTGTCACGTCCCTCGGGAGGCTGGGTGTCCAGGGATGGGAGCTCAAGCCCCCATAGCCCAAAGTCGGACCCCCGCCCACCTGCCCCACCTCCACCCCCAAAGCTGCCACTCCTGGAGGACGCAGCCGGCTCAGCTGCAGTTGGAATCGCTGGTGCAAGCCCACCACCCTCCGGTTGGCTTGTGTGCACTGCAGCAGCGTGCGTTGGGCCCTGCGCCACAGAGGCCACGCATGGCCCAGGCCCCATTGAGACTCCCGGGCCATCGTCACTGACCGTGCTATCCCCGGGGGCCGCTGCGGCACCGGCTGCTCCCCTGCTGAGGGCTTGCTCCAGCAGGGGCAGGTAGGCCTTGGCCGGGTCCTTTAGGTCCTTCAGCTGGATGTACGCGTAGTGCCGGCGGGCACCGTACTGCCGGGGCAGATCCAGTACACCTGTGTTCCTGCGCAGGCAGCGGGGTTTATAAGGGAGTTTGATGCTAGGGCGTGCTGTTAAGCAGGCAATGCCGATCAGCCCGAGTCTGGCTGAAGGCCCATGTAACATGAACATGAACATGTGGCACACCCCGAGCCGTTCCAAATGAGGTGCTTGCAAGCAACGCGACGTGTCTCAGCAAGCCGCATGCCTGTGCAGGGGGAATGGGGGCAGTTGGGATGCACGCCAGCTCGCACACAGCCATGAATGGAGCACAGCTGGGACGCTCCTGCACCCGTGAGGTGTACAGCACCACCACCCAATGCACACCACAAGGCATGATGGGCCTGGTGGAACTGCCTGTGCACATCAGCACCAGCACCAGCACCAGCACCAGCACCAGTGCCAGCACCAACACCACCACCGCCACCTCCTGCCTCCTCACGACAGCTTGCACCCAACCCCCTACATCCCACAGCCTTGCACCCCGCAGGCCTACACCATGCGTTCGTGCAGCGCGGCGCATCCCAACCCCAGGGAGCGAACACAACAGGGCACGAACGGGTGCAGGCAAGGCATGCGTTCCTGCCGCCGTGCAGTGGCAGCGAAACCATGGTTCCATGTTCCCCCGCCTGGTGATCGCATTCCAATCGAAGCCCTCGCACAAAAGTGGGTGCGTGCATGACGCGCCAACCGCAGTGCAGTGAAACTGCCCATATCCAGCACCAGGTGGAAGACCACTCTGTTGCCATGTGGTTGATCATGAAGTGGCTGCAGAGAGAGCGGTAGTAAACTTATTCATGACTTTCGGCCCAGCTCTGGGAACACCCACCAGGCCATCACATGCGCCACCTGCAGCGTGCAGTCCTGCAGCGCTGGGTGTGCCAGGGCCCTGAGGTCCTCCTTCAACACCGCACTGGTGGGGTCTGAGAACACCAGGCACGCGCCGCGCTCAGGCCCCACACCTGCGCTGGGCCCACAAGGGGAGGGCACGGGAGTGAAAAAATGTACAGTTCACTCATGGTTGGGAGAGGACGGGCTTGAGGAGTGAGGTAATGGAAGAGAAGGGAAAGGGAAGTGAGGGAAAGGAAGGGGAGGGAAAGGAAGGGTAAAGAAAGGGAAGGGAAGGGAAAGGAAGGGAAGGGAGAGGAAGGGAAAGGAGGGAAAAAGAAGGCAATGGAAGGGAAAGGAAGGGAAGGGAAAGGAAGGGAAGGGAAGGGACAGGAAGGGGAGGGGAAGTAAGGGAAAGATGGAAGGCACAAGGCAGCCATGGACAACGGCGACAGCGAAGCAGGCACTGCAGGGCGTGCATGTGGCCAGGCAGCTGACATGAAACAGTACATGAGGCACGCAAAGACCTTTTGTACAATCCACAGATGCCCAAACAACAGCCGAAAACAGGCTTTGCACATGAACAGGGCCTCACACGCACAGGAGCCTTCTGTAAAGTCCACACATCCCTGCATTACAGGTGAGATATATAAGTTGTATCGTACAAGGCACATGGGCCCGTGCAATGCCCGCACCTGTTTGTGCCAGCGTGAGGCCCAAAGGCCAGCAGGTGTCCGGGTCATGGACAGAGAGGGGTGCAGACCTGCAGCAACATCACAACAGCAGCCGGGCCTACAGTTGTTGCAAGCACAGCTCCGCAGCAGCAGCAGCAGCAGCAGCACTGGCATGCACTGCACAGCCAGGTATCATGATCGCCCGCCTGCACGCGCACACTTCTGAAGCGTGCTCAGCTCATGAGCATGGGATCATGGTTCGGCTTCGCAATTGAGCGAATGATGTGCTGACCATTGAGCTGCACAGCTGGATGGATGCAGCTTCATGGCAGACAGAGATGGGCCTTACATGTGTTGGAAAAGGAAGAGAGCTTAACAGCACATGTATGGCTGCGGGCAAGGGCCTTACCTGTCACCGTCCTTCACAGCAACAAGCACATACTGGAGCTTGGCATGTGGTGGTGGTTCATGTGGCACCACACGTGGGCCTTCTCCCTGCAGCCATGACAACCACGCGCTCCAGTTGCTGCATCTGTTGGTGCAGTTTGCGCCCGAGCCCATGCACCAATGCAGCCAACATGCACAGCTTGCATAGCGGAGACAGCATGCCTGCGGTTGCATGTATTGCCTGCATGTGGCCTTACCCGCAGCTCGTTGAAACGAAGCCTGGCATTGGAGTCTGCCTTGCGCACACGCACGCTGCTGTTCCCTCTTTGCAAGCCAGCACCGGTCAAACCTTCGTATACAGCTTCCATCAGCAGTTAGAGCACCGCCCCACCCTCCGGATGTATGGTCTCTGATTCTGTGAAGCGGTCCATGCCTGGCCATCGACGCAGCAGGCATGTCAGCAAGGCATGTCAGCAACAGCCGTTTAGACTCATCAACAACAATGAGCGCTCAAAGATCTCTACGGTCCAACCCCACTCTCCACACACACACTGGGGTTTTGATCTGGGTTGCTCATCCTATGCAGATAATAAGTTATGTTCATCATCGTATGATGTGAGCGCAATTGAATCTCAATTATGGCTGCGCAGGGTGAGGATTCAGATGATGAGGAATTTTTCTTCTACGGAACGCCCATCGAAGATGACCAGGAGACAGCTGGCTACAGGAAACGGGTGAAGGATGCTGGCGCCACGCGAGCGCTGCCAGTATGGCAGCAAGAGGTGACTGATGAGCAGGGAAGGAAGGTGAGCATGAGGCCTGCAGGCCTACATGGGCACAGTATTCTCAGCATGCCATGCATGCTGTGGCGCATGATGGTCATGTGCATGGCTGGAGGTGCAACTGCATGCATATATGCAATTGACCTCGCATGCAGGCATTCAAGCATGGCACGCACCTTATGCCTGCCACCCGACAGCATGAACCTGTTGTTCATTTGCCTGCATGATGCACGACTGTGATGCCTGGCCTGTTGTTTTTGTTTTCCCCGCATGCATGCAGCGCTTCCATGGCGCGTTCACAGGAGGGTTTTCAGCTGGCTACTTCAACACTGTGGGCAGCAAGGTGTGTGCAGCGCATGCAGCATGCAACGTGGATGAGGGAGGAATTTGTGGGGGCTACTACCCTACAAGGGTGTATGCTGGTGCTTAGCGGCAACATGGGTACGGAGTATCATTAAGGGGCAAACCAGGTTCAAACCACAAGGCAGGCAGATTAGTAATCAAAGCAGATCAGTAAGCACAGCAGCGGTCGCTGGACAAAGTCTGCATGCGCATGCACAACGACGTGCATGTGCGCATGCATGTCTGGAGTTGAAGGTCCATGTGCCACGCTCTTCTTTGCACAAGTTCACAGTGTCCTCAGGCTGCTGCAGGCTGTTGGATGTACCACAAACCAATCAGATTGTACTGCCACACATGTTCAAACGCTTTCACACGTGGTCACACACTTTCTCACACCTTTTCGCACACACAATCACACATCCGGTCACACATTGCGGTCACACATCTCAGGAGGGCTTCACACCCGCTACCTTCCGCTCCTCGCGCACTGACCGTGCCAAAGCCGTGGAACACTCAGTGGATGACTACTTGGATGAAGACGAACGGGCCGAGCGGGCGCAGGCCACACTGCGGGTCACGGTGAGAGTGTGAGGTCACACGCGTGTGTGGTGCGGAATGGCCGTACGTCGTGTGTGTGTGGGTGTAGCCTCTGGTGTGTGCGCTTGGTCATGGGCATGTGCCTCATGCCGCCTGCGCGTACCACATGCGTACTGCCTGCGCGTGCCACATGCGTACCGCCTGCGTGTACCGCCTGCGTACCACAGCCGGAGTACGACACGTTCGGCGCCGCGGCGGCTGAGGTGGCGCGCGCGATCGCGCAGCGCGAGTCTGACTCGCGGCCCTCACTCATCCCTGGACTGATCGATGAGCTGATCATGCCCGTGGCCGCCAGCATAGGTGCGTGCACATGCATCTTGTTTAGGGTTTACGGCTTAGGGTTTAGGGTTTAGGGTTCAGGTGTTCTGGTTTAGGGTTTCGGGTTCACATGTTTTGGCTTAGAATGTAGGGTTCAGGGTTTGATCCAGATCTGGGCACAGATCTCGGTCTGGTGTTGGTGGGGCGGATACATGTGAGGGGCCCTGATCACGTGACAAGTGTGATGGAACAAGTTGGGTGGCGGCTCAGACCTGGATGCAGGTGCTGCTTTCGGCAATGCCTTCAGCTTCTGCGTTGGCATCTGTGTCTTCGGCGGCATCTGTGTCTGCGCTGTGTGGGTCTGCTGTGCAGGTGTGAAGCTGCTGCAGCTGATGGGCTGGCGGCCGGGGCGTGGCATTGGCAGCGCGACCCTCAGTGTGGAGGACAAAGAAGCAGGTGAGCACATTCTTCTTGCTTTCTTTCTTGCTTGCTTTCTTTCTTGCTTGCTTTTTTCTTTCTTTTCTGCTTTCTTTCTTGCTTGCTTGCTTTCTTCCTTCCTTCCTTCCTTCCTTCCTTCCTTCCTTCCTTCCTTCCTTCCTTCCTTTCTTTTTTGCTTCCTTTCTCTCCTTCCGTCTTCTGCATTCCTGATACTGCACACAACAGAGGTTGTGAGTGATGAGGTCAGGACAAGGGTTGTGGGGGTTGTGCTGCGGCTGCACCCCACCTGTGCGACAGCTGTACATGTGTGAGGGGTGCGCGCGCTCCTCTTCATGTCTGTGATAGCTGTCCATTTGTATGTCAGCTTGGGGCACAAAAACAGTCACATCCAATTTTCAGTCAAAGCACCATCCACATCCGTTCAAGGAACCATTCATATCCGCCCAAGGAACCATTCATATCTGTTCAAAGAACCGCTCACATTCCATGCACAAGGCAACGCGGCATGCCATGGGAAGGAGTGGCCTTCAAATGCTCTCGCCTGGGCTGCAGAGAAGGTCCATGGGCGCTTTGACCCGTTCTTGACCATCGTTTGACCAGGTTTTGACCGGGTTTGACTGGGTTTGGCCGCACTGTGTTCTGCAGGCGGGCGGCGGCGCAGCAAGTGGGGCACGGTGGCAGGCGTCAGCCTTGACAACACACCCATTTACATCCTGGAGCCAAAGGTGGGCACCTGGAACCCTAAACCCTGAACCCTAAACCCTAATTCCTTAACCCTATGCTACAAACAAACACGCACACGCACGCACAAAAAAAGCAAACGAGCCATGGACTCTGTGGCGGCTGGAGTTTGTCAGTTCGTCATTGTTGTTGGTGGTGGTGGTGCATGCGGAAAAGGGCGTGCGGAGCCATGGCTGTGGCCTGATCTGGCACGCTCCCGGCGCACACCCATCCTGCGTTCACACTCCCTCACACCTTGACACTGGCGGATCCTCACGCGGTCACGCCCCACACTCCCTCACACTTCACATGCGTGACACCCATAACCACATGGGGCACCGTGTGACCTCACACACGTGCAGCAAGACCTGCATGGCCTGGGCTACGACCCGTTTGCGGGGGCGGAGGAGTTCAGGGCGCGGGCGCGCGCGGCCAAGGCCGACAAGCAGGAGGCCCTGCGCCAGGCAGCTGCCGCGGCCACGTCCAAGCTTGGGATGGGGGGCGGGGGCGGGC
>QAXD01000217.1:844159-910667 GCA_004335575.1 Haematococcus sp. NG2 | reverse complement strand
TGTGCACCCACCCTGCCCCCTGCTGCGCAAGCCGCTGCGGCTGCATCCAGTGAGTGGGCATTGGCGTGCGCGCGCGGGGGGGAGAGGGAGGGGGAGGGGGAGGAAAACAAAATAGTTCCTGTTGCACACCACACCCGCACTCGCCCTCATAAAACCCCAGCCTTCTGCTCCCTGTCCACTGGGGCTGGCTTCATGTGCTCTGACCTGCATGCCTGCACACCTGCCATGCTGTTGGTCGGTTGAGGTTCGCCCAGGACTGCCCCAACCCCCTGAGACCCGTGCTGTTGATCGGTTGATGTTCTCCCAGGGCTGCCTCAACCCCCGGAGGCCCCAGCGCCATCTGATGAGGCTCTTAGGAAGGAGATCGATGGCCTGGCTGCCTTGGTGGCACGCAGTGGCCCTGCTGTGGAGGCCCTGGCAAAAAAACAGGCCCAGGAGGCCGCCCGCACCGCGGCTGCCAGTCAGACCACGGCCCAGCCCGCAGGTCAGACGGGCGGTACGGACGGGGCGGGCGGTACGGTACCGCGCGTGCGCTTTGGCTTCCTGCTGGACCCCGCGGCAGAGGGGGCCGCGTACTACGCGTGGCGGTTGTACCGCATCCGTACCGCCCTCGCGGCCGTGACGGGCGCCGCCGCGGCGCGGTACAGGCGCTGCCGCGGGTGCAGGCGCTGTGGGCGCCGCACGGCCCGCGCCCCTGACCTTGGAGCAGCGCATGCATTTACTGGGGGAGGTGCCCCTTGCTGCCTCTGGGGGCGGCCCCCTGGCAGGCCTCCCCACCACAGCCACCCCCCCGGTGCCTGTTGGTGTGGCGGAGGCTGACCGGGTCAGACTGGCGGCTGCACTACAGTCCGCGTTTACCAAAGGTTCGACCCAGGACATGCAGGCCGAGGCACCCGCGCATGTGGGTCTCAGGCCGGGCGGGGCCGCTACCACGTCCACTGCAGCTGCTGCTGCCGCAGCGGGGGAGGGGCTGGGAACGGGGGCTCCGAAACCACCTGCTGCTGCCACGGGCCAACTGTCGGGCGCAGCTGCAGCGGCACTTGCGGGCTTTGCGTCCCGCTTCACGTCTGGCAGTACAATGGACACCTCGGTGCTACAGCCCCAGACGGGCGGCCTGCTACAGCCGCGGGCGGCGCCGGGCGGTACAGGCGGTACAGGGGCGGGCAAGGGCCAAGGGAGTGAGAAGCCGGTGAGGACGTTTGAGGACTGGCGGCCGCTGCCCCTGGTGTGCAAGCGCTTCAACGTGCCGGACCCGTACCAGGTGGGCCTCATGTATATGGGTTTAGGGCGTAGGGTTTAGGTTTGTACAACAATATGAACAAACATGGTGGTCACACGTTTGGATCAGATTTAGGGATGGGTGGTCGCACATTGCAGCTCTCCCAGTAGCAGCTCCTGGCACATGTACCCTGCACACGCGCTGCACCTGTTCATGTGCACACTCGCAATCTTGGGGTCTCACATGAACCACAGCCTTGATTATCACATGAAGCATAGCCTTGAATCGCACATGAAGCTCACATGGGTCCCGAATGAAGCTCACATTTATCTCACATGGATCACAGCCTTGAATCTCATATTATGTTCATATGAGTCTCACATGAATGACAGCCCTGGATCCAACTTCTCGTCACCCCTGCCCCTCATGCCTACACAGGGCAAGCCCTTACCCCAGGAGATGTCCAAGTTCAAGACCGACTACCTGGCTCTCCCAGAAACAGCCCTCGGCCTTGCCAGCCTCACCAACCCAACCGCCATGCCCCACACCGAGGGTGCGTCATTATCACCGCCAGCCACAGCTGCTGGGACACACACCGCCCCCGCCCCCACATCAGCTGCGGGTGCATCACAAGCTGCTGCTCTCCCGCTGCCTCCGCCACCCCCCCTGCCCCCTGGGGGCGCACAAGCAGCTGCAGCCATGGCAGCTGCAGGTGGGAACGGCCTCCCCCTACCGCCTCCTCCACCCCTGCCCACTCCTGTTGACCAGGGCAGCGGCCATGTGCACGGCACTCACAACCTGGGTGCCTCCGTTGCAGCAGCACAAGCAATCGCGGACCGGCTGGTTGCGCAGCGGTTGGGCCTGGCACCGCCAGCAGCCCCACCACAAGCCGCCACACATACGTCACTCACCCCCACACCACCACACGGCTTGCATCTCCCTCCTCCCCTTAGCTTCCCCCTCCCACCGCCACCTGCACCCGTGCCAGCAGCTTCTGCTCACCCCCCGGCCACCCTCAATACCCTCCAGCTCACATCCGACCCCAAGGCCATGGCGGCCAACTTCTTGAGTGCCTTGAGTGCTGACCTCTTCGGCGGGGGAGGGGGTGGGGAAGAGGGCGGCAGCGGTGGCATTGCAGCAGCAGCAGCCGCAGGGAATGAGGGCCCCGCAGTGATTCAGGCCCAAGCAGTACACCACGCCCAAGCAGTACACCAGGCCCAAGCGGTGACACAAGGCTTTACGGCTGCTCCTGGCCCTGCACATCCCCTGCCACCTGCCGGCCTGCCAACCCCTCCACCCCCGGTTGCAGCTGGTGCAGACACCCCTGCAGCAGCTGTGGGGGTTGGGGCAGTGGAGGGTGCAAGCGCGGCAGGTGGGGCCGCCAGTGCTGATGACGCTGACCTGCTGTTCGACCCTCCCCTCGACATTTTCAAGGCCATTTTTGAGGCGGAGGACAACCCATTGGGAGCCGGGGCAGGTGACGAGGGGCATGGGGGGGATGGCAATGGGGGTGCGCGGTCTGGCACAGATGGGGAGGCAGGGGCAGGGCCAGCGGGGGCCACAGCAGCTGCTGCAGGCCTACAAGACGCGGGTCAAGGAGCAGCAGGTGCTGCAGCACCAGCGGCGGGGGTCAACACTTCCAGGCAGCTGGGCCTGGCCAGCGCCCTGCTGCGTGCACAGGAGCTGGCTGCTGCCAAAGCGGAGGAAGCCCGGGCAGCCAGGGACGCCCAGGGAGGGCCTGGAGGTGCCGCAGGGGCAGCAGCTGGCACAGCAGGGGCCAATGGTGTGTCAGCCGCCAACCCCTGGGCGGCAGTGGGCATGGGCCCTGCAACCGCTGGTCCCGTTGCAGGGGCTGCCCCAGACCCTGAGGTGCAGGCACGCATCCGCGCAGCAGTGGGACTGCTGCGGAAGAGCAAGAAGGAGAAGGTGCGGGGCATGTGGTTGGGGAGCTGTGTACCTGGGGGGTTGCAAGGGTGGCCAGGTGTAGGGGGTTGTTCAGTGAGGGCAGTCACACACTGTCGGCTGTACCAATTGGCAAGCGGCTGCTGTGCTGTGCCTGCGTGTGCACCGTGCAGAAGAAGAAAAAGAAGGGCAAGGATAAGAAGGAAAAGAAGGACAAGAAGCCCAAGAAGTCCAAGTCCTCCAAAGACAAGAAGAGCGGCCGAGTGGAGAAGAGGAAGGGCAGCAAAAGGAGCAGCAGAGAGAAGCGGGGCAGAGGGGACAAGAAGGAAGAGAGGAAGAAAGAGCGTCAGAGTCGCGAGCCCAGCAGTAGCGGCAGCAGTAGCAGCGGCAGCAGCAGTATGAGTGAGGGTGAAATTGACAGCAGTGCATCGAGTGGGAGCGACAGCTGAGAGACATCGGACCTTTGTGTTTGGGTTGCTGGCTGACAGGTGCCGGGCTGGCATCAGGAGCTTGCCATGAGAAGCAAGTCACCTGATGGCCTAAACTGATGCAAGCATTTGTAACATGCGTGCGGACATTGGCAAAAAGGGTGAGGTGGCGCTGCATTTGCCCACTGCGTGTTGTGGCTGGCAACCATGATAATGAGGGGTACTCTAGTTGTGGGTCTTTACAGGGTGGCAAGATCATGTCACTCTACTACGGTGCACAGGGTCATCGGCTGAAGCATTGGTTGTTGCCACCTGCCAGTGTTGTGCGCGCCCAGCGCAAAACAGTGCGCGGTCATGCCGCTTCCTCCACCACATACTGTCAGCCATCACTCGATTGGATGCGCAAGGTGTGTGCTGACAGGCCACCTAGCATCACTCCAAGCTCTCACTGGCGGTTGCCCACACCCCTGTGTGGTTGATCTAAACGAGAAACTAACTGCCGCCCTGGTCTGATGCACCCTGCCTCTCACTACACTCCCTCACGGCATTGAAATCTTCCCGGCGCGCCTGCGAGACCAAGCACGTGTACTGCAAAACCGCTGGCCAGCCAGCCACCTGTACCGCTCCTCGTGTACTGCACACCATGCATCATCTCCTATGCACCAGCCAGCCACAAGGCTCGCATGCCAGCACTGTTGCACCGCCTCCTCTCAGCTAGCCACAACGCCCCAGAGCAGACACCGCAGGCACCAACCACGCAGCAACAACACGGCTGCAGCAGCACGTCTACACAGCCACGCACAGCCGCGCGGCTGCAGCTGGTGCAGCAACGGCTGCCGGCGCCCCTCACCCTTGAACATCTGCACGGTGCGGGGCCACAGCCCTTGCCCGCGATGGCGGTGCGTCCCATAATGCCCCGTCCAAACTGGCCGTGGCTGCTGCACGCTGCTCATGCGCAGTGATCAGCCCCCTGGGCGTGGATGTTGCTGATGCAGGGAGAGGAGCCTCATGGTGCGCCCCACACACGGCACCCAGCTCAGCACCCCCCCAGCCAGTGGCACTTACAGCGCTGGCTCCCCCAAGCCGGCCTGCTGCCGTGCCACCACCTGCGCATTCACTGCTACTGCTGCTACTGCTGCTACTGCCTGCCCGACGGCTCATGAGCGCGCTGAAGTCGTAGCCCCACTGCTCTGCCAGGTGGGGCTCCAGGTCAGCAACTGCCACGTACGCGCGCGTCAACTGCCGGGGGGCCATCTGACGCAGCGCCCCCAGTGCTGAGCCCACCACTGCGGACAGCCACGCCTCCCCTGGGCTGGTGTTCAGCGCGGAGAGGCCGCACAGCAGGCCCGTGAGCATGCTCGCGTTGAGCCGCGGCGCGCGCGCGCGCACCTCCGCCTCCCAGGCTGACATCCAGGGCTGCGGCGGTTTCAGGCCCGTACTGCCCAGCGCGTGCACGGCGATGCACAGGTCCAGGTCCGACATGGAGGTGAGCGCGGCTGGCTGGGCAAACAGCAGGCGGGTGAGCAGGGAGCGGGCGGGGCGGAGGCCCAGGCGCGGCAACGCGTACAGCACCATGGACGTCTGCTTGCTGCTCAGCTGGGGGGCTACCCGGTCCAGCGCATGCAGCACGGAGGCACCCACGTCCCTGCCCAGCCACACGCCCTGCCGTGGCCGCCGGGCCACATCCCGTGCGTTGGCCGCCCCTGCTGCTGCTGCTGCTGCTGCTGCTGATGATGATGCTGATGATGGTGGTGGTGCAGTGGGGTCCGCGCCATCGCTGCTGCCAGCAGGATCAGGGGCAGCACCAGGGGCAGCGGCAGCAGGCACGGCTTTGGGCCGCCACCCTCTCCGCCCTGTGCGCAGCTTCGGCTTCTTGGCCATGCTAGGCCCATACCCAGCCGCTGCCCCTGCCTCTGCCCCTGGCCCTGGCCCTGACTCTGCCCCTGCCTCTGCTGCTGGAGAAGGCTGTGGCATCACCCACTGCAGGCCCCCAACCTCCGCTACCACAATACGGCACATTGCAGGATCCATGGGGGACGTAACCACGCCCCCAGGGGCAGCGCCAGCGTCCCGGCTCGCACCGCCTGGCACTGCAGGCGCGGGAGGTGGGTGGGTGGCATGCGCTGGCGCGGCTGCATGCGGCTCCGGCCGCGGCTCACGCCGCATGCGCGCGCACGCCCACACCATGGCACTCAGCTCGGCCGCTCCCAGGCATGGCACCAGCGGCCCCAGGGTCTGAGGCACCAGCTCCTCCTCCACCCATTTCACTGCCGCGGGGGAGGTGGGCGCGAGGCCTGACAGGGCACACAGTGCGGCCACCGCTGCGCGGCCCGCGCCGGGTGCGGGGGCTGCTGCGCCGTCGCTGCCGCCCAGCTTCTGTTGCAGCTCGGACACCAGCCACTCCAGCCACTCCTCCGAGGGGCTGAAGCCGATGTGGCCCAGGGACGCCGCGACCTGCAAAAGCGGTGGGGCAGCTCTGCATGATGAACCCCAAAACCTAAACCCAAAACCCTAAGCCCTAAAAGGATGTAGTGGTGCTTGCAGGCCCAGCATGCAGGTGATCCACAAGGTGGGTGGTTAGGACACAGCACTGTGGTCGTGAGCTGCTCATGGCCCATGCCACAAACAGAAGGGTTGCAGAGTGCACATGCAGCCGTGCCATGCAAGCTCAGGGGCATGCATGGGGCAGCAGTTGGAGGCCTGGGGGCTCAGAAGGAGCTTCGGTGTAGGAGTTGTTTTTCATCACGGTCATCAGACGACGGTGAAATAGGTGTGGATCATCATAGCCCAGGCCCACGAGCCCTCACACGGTAGTGTGCATGCAGTGCTGTGCAGTGTGCTCGTGCGGCATGGGTTGCTGGGGTAACGTTCTCCCTTCTGGCATGAGGGCCTGAATGAACTGTGTTGTAGAAAGTCAGCAGCCCCCACAACTACGGCGACCAACAGCTCACAAGCGGATAAACGGCCCACCCATCCGTGCGCGTTGCCCCCCTCCTCACATAAAAACACTCTCTCTCACCCGCTCCCTCACACTCTCACACGCTCTCTCACACACATGCTCCCTCACACACACTCTCACACTCTCGCATGCTCCCTCAAACTCTCACACGCTCCCTCACACTCTCACGCACCTGCGCCAGCTCCTCCGCCCTGTACCCAGCGCTGGACCTGCACACGACCCCCAGGATGTCCTGCAGCCACTTGCGGCCCGGCCGCACGCGCATGTGGCCCAGCGCCCAGAACACGGCCGCCACTTCCCGGGGCGAGAGCGCCGCACGGGCCGTGTAGGACGCGCGCTGGAAGGTGGCCAGGAAGGAGGCGGTGACGCGCAGCCGGGCCTTGCTGGCCGCCCACAGGATGAGGGCGAGGGATGTGGGGGGTGCGGACTCCATGCACGACTGGGCCACTGCCAGCAGCTGGGAGGTGATCCAGGAGGGAACAGGGGTTCGGGCGCACGCGACCGCATGCAGGGCCAGGGACACGTCATACACGTTGGCACTGTGGGGGGACCTCAGCATGCCGCGCAGCTGCGCGACAACCCACGTGTCCAGTTCAGGCCCGGGTGCCAGCAACCCCCCAGCCCGCGGCAGCTGGACACACGCGGCATGCAGCAACGACGCGGCAGCGCGCGGGTGCAGTGCTCCCGCGTCCGCCGCGGCAGTCGCGGTACGCAGGCACTGCAGTACAAGCAGCCGCCAGTCTGGCAGCTGCTGCAGCTGTAGCAGCCCCGTGACCAGGCCCGTGAGCTCACTCCCCCCACACATGGGCAGCTGCTTCGTCACACTGTCTGACAGGGCTTGCCCCCAGAGACCTGCACATGCCTGTTTAAGCACCTCCAGCCCACCTGCTGATGCGGTGGCTTGGGTTGCCTCGGCCCCACTGCTACTGCTGTGATGACTGTGGCTACTGCTGCTGCTGCCACATGGCATCTGCTGTGCAGCTACAGCCAGCTGTGCCAGGCCCCAGCAGCTGCTCGCCAGCTCCTGCGGGCTGCTCTGAGACAGCCGCGGCTGCTGTGCCGCTAACAAACCAGACAACCAGGCGCCTGCCTCTTGGCTGCCTGCCAGCCACCCATGCAAGCTGTGGCTGGCGTGGATGCTGCTGTTGTTGCCTTGGCTGGTGTCTGAGGGTGGGTGTGAGCGGGACGCCAGCTTCCCTGCTGACCAAAGCATAAGGGCACAGTCCTGCTGTGAGAAGGAGCCCCACAGCTGGCCGCACGCGCTGGCATAGGACGCAAGCCAAGCCTCAGAAGGCACCAGGCCTAAACAGGCCACTGCATACAGTACATTGGACAGCTCCTGTGGTACTGCCTGTGCCATGTGATGATGCGCACACTCCAGCAGCTGCTGATGCAGTGCAGCTGGCATGTGGAGGGGTGCTGGCACATGAGCGCACAGCTTGGCTGCAGCCCACAAGCAGTTGGCTGCCTGCCGGGCACCAAAGGCTGGGAGGTGCTGCGCCACCAGCTGCATGAGTTGGTCATGCAGCGCTGCGTCATACTGGCCTATGAGATGTTGACTTTCCGGCACGGTCACGTCCATACCACCTTGCGTACTGCTGCCTGTACTGCTAACTGCTGGGAGGGAGGCTGACGCCACCCCTGCTGCTGCATCCAGCAGCTGAGCTGCATGCACGAGCGCAGCACTTGCATGGAGCGCGTTCAGGCGGCCATGAGCGCCGTGCAGCTGCAGCACAGCCGCCAGACCTTGCAGCGTGTGCTGCTTCTTGATGGCCCCCATGACATAAGCTCCTGGATTCCTCAGCGTTTGAGGTTGGCTTCCATTCGCGGCGTCCACTGTGATGCCTGTGTCCTGCTGCTGCTGCAACTGCAAATGCGTGCATGCAGCGCCTTGCAGCTCCTGTAATGCCTCAGCGGCTGGGCCACCTCTCCTGCGCCTGCGTCCTTCGCCTGGCTGCATGGATGTGGCCGCGCCATTGGTGGCCCGCCCTGGTGCTCCAGTATGCGTAATGGGCAGTGGGGGTTGCGTGTCCAGGGGGTGTAGGCCGTGTACAGGGTGAAGTGCAGGCGGCAGCGGCACTGTTGAGCTGTGTGCCTCCCCTGCTGCCCATGCGTCCACATTGCCCAGCAGATACAGATCTGTGCTGTCATGCGTCAGCACTTCAGCTGCTGGCTGCATGTCCAGGATGCGGGCAGACGCGACATGTTGTGGCCCATGTGTGCTGGTGCTGTGGCTGGACCGCCCCTGTGCACTGCTCCCACCCGCCACCCCACGGCACAGCCTGGGCAGGCGAGCACAGACCTGCAGCAGGCGAGCACAAGCATGGTGTACATGGCAGTTGGTGCATGCGCGCTTGCTTGGGCATGCACCATCTCAGGTACCCAGGCCCAGTCAGCACTTCTGGTGCGGCAACGCAGTGGGCCATTGCAATACAGCTGCAGGGACTTATGCAGGCGCCACTGCTCTGCATCCTAGCATGTCAGGCCGACTCGACAAAGGTCACGGCCCCGGATCTCCGCGCGCCTTCCAGCCAGCAAACAGATATTTACCTTGCTTGTGGCAGGCCTGCTCGTTGAACGCCTGCTCGAGCTGCATCCACGAAAGCCATGGCAATCAACATCGTCCCCAATTTGTGATGCGACAATGCAGTGTCCAGGTTTCCAGCCAATGTGCGTACCATTGGCTGCAGCTGTAACTCGTGGAGGCACTGGCAGTGCCATCCCTGCTTCCGAGCATACTTTGCCGGATCTCTACTACCCCAGCATTTTTAACATCATGAACAGTTAAACCCCATCTTAAATCTGGTCGCAGGTACCCAAATCCACTCTACACCCTGCAAAACTTGAAACTGCCAGCAGCCATCATTACGTGCGTAATAATCGTGATTTGCAGCGTCAAGAGCGCATGTGGGTCTTCATCACAGGCGTTCTCACAGTCGCAGTGTACTGAACGACTACTTGGCCATCAAGCACTCAAGGCCAATGCAAGACTCTCCACCATCTCTGGCTCCAGAACGTGAACGGGAATCCACATCTGCGGGCTCTGTGACCTCACACCGTTATGCAGAATTGCGTCAGAAACCCACGAGCGCCTGCTTACAAGTGGATATAAAAGCGCACGATTTCACTGTCATGTACCTACCAAAACTGCCCTGAAACGCACATGCCACCTGCGACGCAACCCTACTTGCCGTCCCCCCTGCTGCCCTTGAGCATTCCAGAGCAGCGAAAAGTCATTCCCGCGAGCTGCGACGGCCTCGAAGCTGCTGGCGAGGGGGTCAGCAGCCAGCAGGGTTTTCTTCACACACCAGACGTTTGCACTGGTGCACTGAGCCCATGGTCCTTCTCTTTTCCTTTCAATGGCACTCCCCTAAGCAGCTTCAGCTGTGCTGAGGGGGCTCAGAACCCCTGGACAGCGGCATGGAACTTCACGACGGAAGCATCTGGCTTTGTGTCTGACTTGGGGGACCCATGCACAGGAGGGCCTCCAAAGCCACTGGAGGGCCCAGCCATTGCAGCCGCCCCCACGCGCCATGTTGCCCGCCGCAAAGCCGCCGCAGCTGCTGCAGCTCCAACCTTGGCCATCCACACACTCCCCCACATGCCCAGTGCCAGCTGGCAGCTCGGCAGCGCCAGCTCAGAGCAGCTGAAAGCTCAGCGCGGCTGGAGCTGGTTCTGGAGGAAGCGGGCGCAGAAAGACCATCACCCTCATGACCTCCTCCCTGTGACTGAGACCAAGGCCGCACCTGCTACCCCATCCGCCACCCCACCACCCCCACCCCCACGGCCATGGCTCACCCCACAGGCCAGTGCTGAGGCGGCGAGCATGCTGCCCGCGTTGCTTGGGCCACACGGCCACTTTGCCAGCTTCAGGAACGCTCAGGGCAAGCGGCTGGCGGTGTATTTGTGGCCGGCCACTGCCACCGTGACCTCCCCAACCAGTGGTACAGCAGCTGATGACCCCAGCCTGGCAGCATCTCCTGCGCCGAGCCTCAGCGCGATGAGCAGCACCCTGCCTGACTGCCCCCTCGCCTCTCAGAGCACTGGCACCACCACCACCACCACCATCAGCAGTGGCTGTAACGAGGCCAGCAGCAGCTGCTGTGATGTGGTGCGCCCAAAGGGCATCGTGGTGCTGGTTCACGGCCATGGGGCGTACACTGGGTGGGAGTGGCTGCTGCACGCCACACCTGTTTCGCAGTGTGACACCACAGGGGGGCGCGTGACCACCGGCAGCCAGTCTCCCAGCACCAGTGATGTGCCCACCTGCGGTGCCGCCACCAACTGCAGCCAAGGTGCCATGGGGCACAGCAGCAGCGGCGACAGTGGCAGCGGTGGCGGTGGTAGCGGCAGCAGTGGGGCATGCGTGATTCAGATGGGTGGGGGCCCAGGTGGGGCGCAGGTGCGCGTGCAGGGCACTGCACGCTACCATGAGTCATGGGTGCAAGCGCTCAACGCAGCAGGCTTCTCGGTACGTCGCACTATTAGGGCCGAGCACGCAGCCGCTGTACAGGCACTGCACGTGCTGTGTGCCTGCGGGGTGCTGCATTGAATGCCTGCTTGCTTGTGTGTGTATGGTGCCTGCTGCGTGCCACCAAGCACGCTAACTTGCTGGAAGGGTGGGCAGCAGCTCATGCACACCCTTGGCGCCATGGCTGCAGGTGGCTGCACTCGACCTGCAGGGCATGGGCCGCTCGGAGGGACCCCGCTGTTATGTCCAGCGCTTCACACACTACTGCAACGATGTGCGCATGCTGCTCGGCGCGCTGAGCCGCGGGGTGCCCCAGGTGCCTGGCTTTGGTGCTGGCCAGCCGCTCTTTGTGATGGGCTCCAGTCTCGGGGGTGGTGTGGTCACACACCTGTGCCACGCGCTGGCGCGCGAGCGGCAGCTGGGGCGGGCAGATGTGCCGGAGATAAGGTGTGTGTGGCTGTGCGTACAGCCGTACATGCTTGCTGCCTTCCCCCCATGGCAGTTGCGCGTCCCCCATCCAACTCTTTGCTGCAGACTGTTGGAGATTACACATGACTGTCTGTGGCTGCGCCATTGTACCCACACATGCCCGCTGCGGGCGGTGCATTAGGCACACCATCACAGCGGTCGATCACAGTATCCTGCGGTGCCTGTTGCACGCCCTGTCCCTGTAGGGGGGCGGTACTGCTGGCACCCATGCTCAGCTTAGGCAACGTGTCCAGTACGGCAGTTAACCAGCTGCTGCGTCATGTGGCTCACGTGATCAACGCGGTGTGGCCGCATGCTGCCATCGTGGCTGGTGCACGCCACAAGCGCTTGCCAGACATCCAACAGGTGCGCGTGCGAGCAGTGCACAGACTGCAGGCTGCACACACCCCGCACAAGGATCTGGTGCTGGAATCCTGCCTTGGTGCTTTTCTGCTAGTGTATTGCCATGTCCAGCTTGACCAAAAGAGAACCTCGAGGGGTCTGGTCCAGCTTTTCCGCGGTCTGCGTGCTTGGTACAGGCTATGCCGCCACTACAGGCTATGCCGCTACGTGTGGGTGTGGACTGTGCAGTGTCAGTTATGGTCTGGCTGGTGATGAATCTGGTGCGTTGCCTCTCCTGTCAAACCACTCTGCTCTGCTTCTCCGGTGTCTGTCCACACCTCTGCAGTCCTGGGATGTGGACCCACTGACAAACAAGTGCAAGGGCACACGCGTGCGCAACGCACTCGAGTATCTGCAGGCATGCGCACGGCTGCAGGTGCGTGCTGTGTGCTTGTACAGTGGCTTGCAGTATGGCAGTATATTGCAGTATTGCAGTATATACATGCAATGGATGTGGTCAACTACAGTATTGCTCAACACGTACTTGTGATACTCTTGGTCCGGAGTGTATGTTCTGAGCATCAAACGCTGGGAGGCCACAAGCGACCGTGAAGGACTGTCCCATTAAGTAGTTCTGGATTTGTTCCTGCCCAGCTGCCTGACTTTTGTGGCCATGCACTGTTGCATGTACCAGGCGGACCTCACCCAGGATGGTGGCTTCACCACCCCTGCACTCGTGTTCCACTCTCAGGATGACAAGTGAGTTGTGTTGCTGCTGTGTGTTGCATTCTTGCATATGTAAGTTGTTGCACACATGGCCTGTTACATTCATGGCTTGCTCAACATCAGTGGGCAGGGGATTATGTCAATGTGTTTGCATGCCGGCAGGCATCAAACAGGTGCTGCCATGTGGTTGCTTCATCACTGGGATGTGCTCATGCCATGGGACGTGCTCATGCTTATGCCCAGCCTGCCCACACTCTACTCTGAAATGCTTGGTCCTTCCAGGTGGACCGACTGCCAGGGTTCTATCAACCTGGCTGCGCATGCCAAGGGAGAGCTACAGCTCCACATCCTGCCTGGAGACGTGCACTCTCTGAGCAAGGGAGGTGACAACGCAACCATCCTGGCCCATGTCCTGACATGGCTGAGCGGGCATGCATGATGAGGTCACGGCTTCCATGTATGCATTCATGCAACCCATACATGCGTGCATGCATCCCCGCATGCTGTCCGGGTGCCCCAAACCCTGCACCTGCGATCCAGCTTATTGGTGTGTGCCGTGATTAGGTGCTTTCCAACGCCACAATGCTGCTGTATCCATGCCCATTCAATGCGGTGTTGTGCTCTGTACAATACACAGCTTGTGTGCTTCAGTGCGGAGCCCGAGGCACACATTGTCTTATGGTTTTTTGACCGTTCCCATGATGATTTAAGGTGTTGGTATGTGGCTACAGGGTGGTTGTTTATCTGTGCTGTATGTGCAAGCTAGTGTGAAACCATGCAAGCCTTTGTGTTGTAGTACTTCGTGCTCGAGATGCGGGTTACGATAACGAGATGCAATGGTGGGCTATTCGAGCAACATCATTGATGCTCTTCTGCTTCCAAACCACTTGCGGATCCATGCCAGCCTCGCTGTTGCAACTGACGCATTGGATTTGCATGCACGCCTGAGTTTGTAATGTGCGTTTGCGCTTTTGGGGGTTGCGCTGAAGCTTCGCTGCTTATGTAACGAATCAGTGCCAGTGACAGTGTGGGGGCGTCCGCCAAGGGCTCTGAGGGACCTACAGCTTGAGAAGTTGCATTTCAGCGCACGCTACATCAGACATCCCGTGCTGGGCCCCGTGCTTGTTGCTTCAACTTTTTGGGAAGTATCAGGTTGGTGCGAAATGAAGTGGTTCGGGCAACAATGGCAGTTGCGTATGTACACATTTGCATCGTGGACAACCTGATTCCTTGCTGAGATCGGCACCTGATGGAACCTCCAGCCTGTCGATAAGCTCTGAGAACAGGACCGAACAGTGAAACAGTGCAAGCAGCATAACACGACACTGGGCAGCGCGTAGCGCGCCCCACTTCCCCTCCTCCCTGCTAAGCCTGCCAACCTCACGGCAGCTGGTTCTCAACATACAGTTGATGTGCTTCACGCATGCACGCAGGCAATGGCTGCTCAGGTTGACACCGTCGTAGTGGGTCAGGTCGCGCAGGGTCTGGATGCAGGCCGTGAGCCCCTGCTTCAGATTCCCGAAGCCCCAGCTGATTACCGCCATCTGGACGATGGGTACACCAGCTTTGACGTGCACCCCGTGTTTGAGAAGCGTACTTGCCTGCTGACAGGTGCGCGCAAGTGATGGGTTGTTACCTCCCCTGGAACCCTCCTCCCTCAGAGCTCAGGGACAGGCACACCCTGCATTTGATTGTGCTGCAGATGTCGAGCAGCGTCGCAGGGGCCAGCGTGCTCTTCATTTCCAACCCCTGGATCCGACTAAATATCTGTGTCTTGCTATGCCCGCATAACGCTGCACACGGCACCCTGCATTGGCCCTCTTGAGCTCTGCGCATGCCTGATTGGAGGTGCATCTTGGGGTCGAATGTTCCCGCGCTTTTGGGCACCACGCGTTGCAGCCTCATCCTGCCTGTACGCAAAGAAGTCTTTCAAGGCTGGCGACGTGATGATTGAGTTCGGTCCGAAGGTGGTGGTCAGCACGCCGAACTACCTGACTGTGCAGGTAAGGGCCATTTGCGCCAGCATGGCTCCATGTGCCGTGCACATGTGACCTGCCGCACGCCATGTGCCTCTGAAGCTAGCTGTGTACGCCACCCTGCCTGCTGTCTAGAGCTGCAGCAAACAGACAGTTCATCTTCACAACGCCTTCAGTCATCTGGATGAGTCAACCGCCAACCAACTTGGCATGAGCGGACAGCTCTTCGCCACATGCATGTCTGATGCACCTGGCTGCTTTCACGTGCATGATAGGTGGGAGAGACACAACACATCATGCTCAGCCCTGAGTGGCTCCAGTACATCAACCACAGCTGCGACCCCAACGTGTTCTTTGACACGGCTGCATTCAAGCTGATCGCCCTTAAGGACATCAATGCTGGTGATGAGCTGTGCTTCTTCTACCCCAGGTGAGCATGCTCATGAGCATTGGGAGTTTAGGACGAACATGAGCACGCTGCATGCCACACACATGCACTGGCGGTGCACCCCTGTCACAGGAGAGGAGCTTGTGCAGCATCAAGTGCTGCTTGCACCTGCACAGTGGACCATATGGTGCTGTGCATGGGCTACTGTGTGAACATTGTTCATGCATGATGCTTGCATGCTGTGTGCATCGCATGCTGGGGCTATGTTCCTGTGGTATCATGGTGGAATCTTTATCCTCCTACAGGCCCGTGCGTGGATAACATCCCACAGAGGATATGCTCATGTCCGCTAACACGAAGAACGTTGAACTTGTGCCCCGCAGCACCGAGTGGGACATGGCATCGCCGTTCCAGTGCCGCTGCGGCACCAAGGCATGCATTGGCAATATCGCTGGTGCCGCGCACTTGACGCCCGAGCAGGTCAGACACGGCACATGCAAGCTAGCTGCCTCCTTGCATGCGCACACTTACAAGCACAGCTGCCACTCAGCAGTAGAGCTGGCGTGTGCGCGACAGTGCAGACACCCTCATCGCACTAGCTTGCGGTTCTCTTCATGCTGGCACTTGGTTGTGCCAAAAATTGGTTGCGTCAAACAACCACGCTGCTTCTGCTACTGCCAAACACCTTGTGCTGCAGGTCAGCAAGTACCGCCTGACTGAGTACATCCTAAGCAAGATCAAGCCCTCATCCCCCTAAACAAGGCGAATGAGCTGCCTGTGAAGTTGCCCTGCAAGTCACAGCCGAGCACCGGGTGCAGCTGCTCATCAGCTCCATGTGGATCATGAGTCCAAGGTGTTGCAATGTGCAGGCTCAGCCCTGCCTAGATGTGGTAGGCACGATTTTGCGGATCGCATCGGGCATGATTCTTGAGGCCCCTCACACAGACCGTGTGAGGTCCTCTTCGGACCGTGCATCGGCCAGCGTGCGAGGCGTGGTCGCAGTTGCTGCATCACAGGACAGTGGTTAATGGCTTTGGCCATTTTAGTTAAAATTGGTTGCACTTAAGGGCATATGCGCCCCCTGGGCTATGTATTCCCGGGCCTGGGTTGGGTGTGCAGCGTGTGCGTGATCTCACTGCATTTGCTTGCATCGGCATGTTGAACAACGCATACCAGCGGGTGTGGTGGGGCCAAGGCTACTTGCCACAGGCTACTTGCCGCTACACCCATGTGCATCTATCCCCTGTTTGTGTATGCACTTGATCCACACCTGTATACACAGAAGCGGGACAGGGGGCCTCAACGTGCAATGTATGTGTTGTGTGTGTGTGTGTGTGTGTGCGAGTGGGGCGGGGGCTGGCGGCATGCATGGAGTTGCAAACGAGGAGGGAAATGCGGAGATGTGATGGCCACACTCATTGCGCATGTGTACAGGCAGCGGAGCGATGGTGTAGCAGCATGCATTGAAGCGGTTGTGTCATGCGGACAATGCACCCGGAACTTTTTTGGCATCGAGCAAAGTTTTGTCAACCTCAACCTGCTGATGGCGTTGTATGGTGGAAGGCTGGGCGATTGATGATGGTTTGGAAGGCATGCCAGCGCTATTGATTGTTTGGACGGCTAAAGCCAGAGGACAGGCGGCTGCTTGTGGGTCAGTTGCGCTGCAAGCAAAACGACCTGATCAGCTAGACCCTGATTTTGCAGTGAAATGCGATGTTGAGGGATGCCGGGCAGGCAATACACACCATCACATGGCTGTGACCATCTGAGCGTGTAACCCGTGACATCACCTTGGACAATCAGTGTAGGCCTTCGTTCGGGAGCCTGGGGGTGCCACAGCATGCAGTAACTCAGGTGCAGCACTCCAGCCCAAGCTGTGACAAAAACGCTTGGCATACCCGCTGACCTCGTGCACTCACCTCAGCTTTCATGCTACCTCGCAGCACCTGATCGCTACCTCCCAGCCGCTGATGTGCTTCACCTGTGCAGGCAGACAACGGCTGCCAAGTGTCACGTCATGCAGGGCCTGTGAGCCGCTGCGTCAGGTGGCCAAAGTACCAGGTGACTTGCGACCCTGTGGCTGATGGGCACGCGAGCTTTGGCGTGCACCACGCGCTTAGATCTGCAGTGAAAGAATCCGCCTGATGTTGTGCTTGATCCTCACCTGCAGTACTCCCTGCAACATGCACAGCCAGGAGATGGCTGCACTGTATGGGCTCAGCAGCAGCGCGGGGCACGCCGAGGTGACACGCTCAGGGGTTGGGGATGGGGCTGGCCGGCATGGAGGATGCCAAGTGCTGATCAGCCATTGAGGTTTCTCGTGTATGTATGCTAATGGGTGCACTCAACCATCTTGGGTGTGTTGCATGGATGGTGAGATGGGTCACATGCCATCATCATGTGTGTGCTGTACAAGTCAACATATCAGTGCTCGTTGCACGCAGCCCCAGCTCATGTATCCGTAGCTTGTTTACCTTTGTAAATGGTCATGCATGGCCTTGCTGAATGGACACCCAGATCTAGCATGTAGTGTCTGTTTGCAATCGTTTGATTCCCATCTGCGCAAACCAGTATCACTAGGCGGTTGTGGACACTCCTTTTGTCTGCACTGCGTCAATTCTAGGCCCTCGTCGTTTACTAAATGCCCAGAATGCCGGGCACGTGCGAGGGGCTCGCCAGTTATCAACATCAGTCTGCTCCGGGTGATCAGTAGCCTCTCCTCAGGTTCGGGCCTCGCGGGTTTTTTGGGGCCAGCAGGCCTGCTACCATGCACGTCCAAGCATGCCATACACGTCCTGCCCAGCATTGTCCACTGGATGGTGTCTTTATGATGAGGAGCCGGGTTTGTAGCACAGCTGCTTGCTGCTGCTCACGTCGCTGCAGGGGTGCCTGCCGGCCTTGGCAATGGCCACGTCGGTGGTGATGCTGCGAGCACGGATCAGGGCAGCAGCCCCTCAGCAGAGGCTAGTGGATCAGCAGGCACTCATGTGACAGGAGCAGCAGGAGGCGGGGCTGTGCCAGGCACAAGCACAGGGCAGCAGGGGCCAGCAGGGGCAGGGGCAGGGAGCGCACAGCCTCACAGGCGACATGCCATGCTGGACGGTATGGATGCCCGAGGCTTCCCCATCCCTCCCATATCACAAGGCCATGCAGGGGCTCCAGGGCCCAGCTGGGCAGCAGGCAACCTGGCAGGAAGCCTCACATCTCCTGCAGCTGTGGCCCAGGCCGCCCAGGCACTACCACACGCACTAAATGAGGTGAGGGACCCACAGCTGCTGTGCAATGGCCCAGGGGATGTGCCCATGCAGGTTGGGGAGCAGGGTTACAAAGAGCGCTGCATGCAGGCAGCTGGGGCATGTCGCAGATGTGTGAGCCAGGGCATGCATGGAACTCCTTTTCTTGCCAGAAGGTACATACCATACATCTGTCATGCCAGGTGACACGTGCATGCGGCCACCTTGCAGCTCATGCACATGCAGCTCATGCAGCGCGTGTCCTTGCCCGTGTCATTTGACTGATTGGGACCAGCCATACTGCGTGGACCACACATCATGGTCCTGGACTGCAGCTGTCGCCCTCAGTTTTGAAGGGCTTGGCAGCTGCTGATCGGCGCATGCCGGTGATCCTGCCTGATGTGTGTTGGTGCACAGGCACGCAGCTCATTCTGGAACTACGCTGGACCTATCCTGGGCTTCCTTTACCTCATCTCTCCTCTGGACCTGCTGCCTGACTTCATCCCCCTCATAGGCAAGTCCCCATCTCCAACCCACGGCACCCCCATCCCCCGCCTCCCCTAAACCCCCTCCTAAACCCCCTCCACACCCCCACCCCACCGCACCCACACTGGGCTTCCACTTGTTTGCACGTCAGGGTGGCAGGCGCAAACATGTCTAGTCCAGTTGAATGTCTAGTCAATATCAAGTTGAATTGTTCGTCATCCTCCTCAGCTGCATGTTGCTGCAGGCACTCCGCCCCTGTTGCTGTTTCTACTGCTGCTGCTGCTGACACTGCTGCTGCTGCTGCTGCTGCTGCTGCTGCTGCTGCAGGCTGGTTGGACGACTTGGTGGTCCTGGGTGCAGTGGTGTACATGTTGTGGAGCCTTGCCAACCAGCACCATGCGGCACAACACCACGCGCCACACCACCGGCAATGATATGTGAAGCCATTCGACTGGATTGTAATGGCAAAGCGTGGCCATGGACACACACTCTGGGCTGTAGGGGGCTGCAGCTGGAGGCCATGTTTTTGTTTTTGGATGTTCAATTTAGGATTGGATGATCCAGCTTCCTGTCGTGCACATGGTGCTGTGGTGCATGACCTTTGGCTGATGGGGATCAAGGCTGGCGCTTGGTGCAGGATGGCGCTTGAATTCTTTGATTTGTTTTTCATGTGCTGACTCGTTACGGAGGCAAGTACTGTCACACCTACGCAAATACTGTATTGCACACTGCTGCGTCGCCCCTCACAGCAGTGGCACGTGTAACATTCACTGATGTGTGCAACTGAATAATGATAAGAACAATAACACGGCTCAATAATATCACGGTGATAACATGGCGTTTCACAGATGTTTCAGCACGTGCTGCCCCAGCTCACACCTGCCTTTCCCATCTGGTTTGTCATCTGACACCTCCTGCTTGCATGCTCAGTTCTCAGCAAGCACCTCGAGGAAGCACCTCAAGCTCATGCCGCAGGCTTGCCTGGCGTGAACTTGCATACACAGTCATACAACCGGCCATTCAGACACTGCGCGACCTCTGGATGCTTGACCATCCCTAGCTTGATGCAGTCACACCTGCATGTAATGTGAACAGTCAGGCATGCGACATCTGTGAAAACGCCGTGTTAAGTTTTATTATCATAAGCACGGGGAGCAAGCATGAAGCAACCACAGGGTGGTTCAAGGACCGCACACTCCACCGGCCACTCATGTGAACAAGTGGCGCAGGCACTCAACGCGTCAAGGGCACACTAACAGACTGGAACGTGATAACAACTTTTTCTAGCACTGGACCCTCACGGTGTGAACCGTGAGTTCCATCTGCCACATGCATGCAAACTGCACAGGCAAGGGCCCCAGGCAATGATGCAGCGGAGCAACACATGCAGGCATGTTCAGGTCGTTCTATACTGCTCCTAAAGCACTATGAATCTCAGGTACGTACGTGAGTTGCGCATACAGGTTGGTCTCTATCCCACGGCCCATGCCTTCCAGGATCACCAGGTCAGCATCTCGTGACACCTCAGCCAACTCGTGAGACACCTATGACCAGGTCAAACCATGCCAGCAATGGCCACAAAAGCCTGCTCAGGTGGGAGCTGTGGTGTGCACAGGCGGCATGACCATCACAGAACCAAACAACAACAACCACGTCACTAGCTGCATGGTACACACTGGCCACAGTGAGCAGGAGAATAAGTTGGTTCGTTGGTTAGCTAGGTGCTTGCTGATGGACCCAATGGATGGCTCGTGTAATTCAACTTGTCAGGGTCCAGAAAGCAGCTGAAAGCTGTGATACGCCGCTGTTGTGTGATGGGGGCAGCGTCACACCTTGGAGAGGTCGATCACGGGCAGCCAATTGCCTGAAGAGACCACGGACAGCTGCCCACGTGCCAGTGCACCCCTGCACATGCCAGGTCACAGCGACCAGCACGTCGCAGCACTGTGGCAGGTGGCAATGTTTTGTCATGTTTTGGGGGTGGCTAGCCGCTGCTATGACACTCACACCTGTTCTAATCCGCTGTTCTAATCCTGGCAAGGTCGCGGCCTCTCCCACCACCACCACCATCACCACCAACAACACCAACACAACCACCAACAACACTGCAGCCACTACCTCCACGGCCACCAACACCACCAGTGACCACCCCAGAACTGTGTTCCCGTATAACACACTTTGAGCTTGCCCTTGCCCTTTCCCTTACCCAATGACTGCAGCATCCAGCTGCCCTGCCTGCACCACCAACTCCTGCAGCTCTGTGGCAAGAATGTCATTGATAGATGGGCCCTCATTGGCAGCCAGCACCACCTGCAACGCAGGTGAGACAACCACAAAACACTGAAATCATTACAAACCCCAGAATGCAAGAACCAGAACGCAGAAACCAAACCCGGGCTTGTGAATGATTGGCCTTAGTTGCACTGGGGAAGAGGCTCTTACTCCGCGATGGTCCCAAACAGTGCTGTGTTTGTTTGCGTGGCTGCTCGTGATGATGTTTCATAGGAACCGCCGTGCACGGGCACAACGCATGTTGTGGCACATGCATGAGTTTATTGGTTGCATGGCTGAACACAGCTGCGCAGCACTGCCAATTGCATGCAATCTTCTGCACCGAAGGGGAGACACATTGGGATCCGGGACCATGGTCGATGACATCCACAGCAGTGAACACTTGCATGTTCATCTATCTGCGTTACGTGTCAATCACCTGCGCACCCAGCTTGAGAAGCTCACGTGCTAGGGGCAGCATGCCCAGCACTACGTCTGACCCAGCGTTGTCAACAAACAGGATGGCCTTGTGGTACGACCCCTGCCAAGCAGAAGCCACAGTGTGTACAGTAGGGTTGGCATGTGCACATCTGCAAGCTGTGAGGGTAGGGTGCAGCACACAAAGCTTGCGCCCTCAAGTCAGTGGGCCTCGTGTTATCATAAATAAGGAGTATGCAGAATGTGTTGCTGCCATGCACCACACCTCTCAGCTGCCTGCACCTGGCACACCCCTGCACGGGCCTGCTGGCTCTCACAACACACATCCGTCCACCCACAAACCTTGGACAGCGCAGCCACCGTCGCCTCCAAGTCATCCACAGCCCACGGCCGTGGCAGCAGCTGGCTTCGCGTCTCATCAAACAGATGTGCACCCGAGGCTCCTGATGCATAGCGCTCAGCTGATGCTGCCGCACCTGCACAACGTGTGCGCGCGCACGGTTTTGGGGTGGGCAGAGAGGATGGCACTGTGGGGATAAATGTGTGCTCGTGTGTGCGCTCTAGGTTGTAACTGCCCGGCATGACAGTTGCCAGGTGTGCTGGACTACAGTGAGCCGCAGCACAGCACAAAGTGCATTGTGTGTGGACACATCAGTGTATCAAGGCAAGCAGCCATGTGTAACCGAATCGCGCTCAGTGCACCGTTGCGTGCACGATGCACCTTGGTACAGATCCTGTAGGGTGACGTGCACCGCTGCACAAGTTCAAGAAGGCTTCATGAGCACGCAGCAGCCAGCCTGATGTGTCACCCACCCAGGTCAAAGATGTTGCCTGCAAAGACGCCGCGTATGGCCTGCTCAAGCCTCAGGCTGGCCTCTGAAATGGCGTCCAGCTCAGCAATGAGCCCCGGCAGGATCTCCAACGCAGCTGCATCTTCCTGCGCCTTCACTGCCTTGAAGATGTCATGGAAGCCGGCATTGCGCAGGCAGCGCTCTCTGCAAAGGTGAGAGCAGCACAACGCCGAATGAAATGGTGCAAGAGATCTGCACCACAGCACTGACATCCCTGATGGCGCGATCAAAGCTTGCATCAAGCGGCTATTACTGGAGACCATCAACGATCCAGCCTGTGCCTATCCAGGAGCAGCAGCCATACACAGACCTAATGTCACATAGAGTGAGGCAAGACAGTGGCTGTGCCGTGTGACCGGGCACTTCCGCTTTGGGATCGGCTTCAAGGATGTCCAGTGCCGCGTTGAAGTCGCGCTCGAACTTCTCGGCACAGGCCTGCATGCATGTACGCAGCAGCCAAACAGGCAAAGCATGGGCTGATGAGGCATAACATGATGTAGCACGTGGATGCATCAACAGAGGTGTCTATGTGCTGTTAACCCAACCCGCTGCTCATCTTGCATGCCTGAACACTTCTGCAGTTGTGGGTACAAAGGTCTCAGATCTGCGAGGTGTGTGCGATTCTCGCATACCACCAGGCCATTTAGCATGCTGTACATGTGTATACTGAAGATCTGTGCAGAGATCTCACCAAGTCTCTGCAGGATCTCAAACACCGCTCTACCCGATCTGCGCACCTGTCGGTGAGTTTCGGGCATGACTGATGTATCTGACAGTGCGTGCTGTTTGAATGTCGGTGTTGCTTTCCGGAACACATTGAGCCACTGGAGCCATGACACCGGGCATGGACCTCTGCACCACAGCATCAAGAGTTGTTGATAATGGTGCCAAGATCACGCACATGGGCTGCTCACAATGCAGCAGCCTGTGTGCCGCAGCATACAAGGCATCTGTCAGCATCTCAGTACCCACGAGTGTTGTACATGCTCTCTCATCTTACCCATCTTCATACATCCAGGTATGGGGTTGGTAGCCAGCATGCAACACAGGCAGAGCAGTGGTCTCGCCAGGGCCTGACATACTGATGAATCAGATTATATACGGTCATCCAATGCTGCCAATCGATGGGCTGCTGGAATCCGGATGGATTACCGTCATTGGCAGACAATGACCCGCAATTTTTGCATGCTCAACCCTCGATGTTGACATACAACCATCAAGAGTCTTCTTACACAATGGCATGAGAAGGGCCGGATAGGGAGGGGACCGGGGCAGACAACTATAGGGCCCTGGCCCATCGTAAACATTTGTAAAAACATAAAGCATGACATCGACAGCATAATCTGCGTGAAGTCTCGGACCCTCATCCCTCTGGCCCGGCCGAACCCCGTCAGCTGCACCTCCAGGTGCGTGCAGATGATGATATCTGTGCCCTAAGATCAAGATGGCTTCGCCTCGTGGAGATGCGTCTGGATTCAGGTCCATGAATTGGGCCCAATCGGTGGATTTCCTTAAGCATTTTGATTTCTTCATATCCGCAGGCGCGCAGCATGGCGTCGCCCAGGCTTGGGCCTGGAGTTCTTCCAGCACAATGGACCCCTGCTGGCTTGCGTGTGCTGCTGGTAAATCCCAACCAGCTGCAGCTGCAAGAACAAGAGCAACAACTGCGCAGCTGCAGCTATGCCGTCAGGACGTGCTCTTCCATCGCGGAGGCTTGCCTCCTGCTGCAGAGCGCTGGGAGCGCAGCCAAATTCGACGTTGTCCTGATGGATGCCCCGGATGATTCGCTGCCGTCAGAAATACTGCGCTCGGGGGTCCCCGTTGTGCTGATGGGTGCCGAGCCTGATGCAGCAAAGCTACATTCATTCATCCATCAAGGCGCTGCCGACTTCCTGGAAAAGCCGCTGTCTATGGCTCGGGTCCAGACGCTTTGGCAGCATACCGTAAGTCCGCCGTAGGCAGGAACTGCTGGTATGGGAATCCTTTCCTAGGCTGTTTCTGCACGCACCCAACCCAGCGCCCGCAAGCACGGGTGCAGCCAACTGCATACAGGCTCTGCAGCTGACTGCGTGTGCACCAACCCCTTCTGCACAAATCGCTGTTGCTTGTGCGCGCTGCTTGTGCCTGCTTACAGGTGCGGCGCATGATGACCAGCCCATCACCTCAGCTGCCTGCGCACCAGGCAGCAGGTGCAGCAGCTGGTGCTGGGCTGGCCAGCGCTGGCGGGGCAGGTGCAGCGCAGCACGTGTTGCAGCCGCAGCAGCAGGCGGATTCGGGCGCATCGGTATCCATGCACGCAGAGAGCGGCAGCAATGCAAGCACGAGCGAGGCAGTTACACAGAAGCCATGCGACCCAGAGCTGGACAACACCTCGTCCCTTGTTGCAGACGACCTGCTGGATATTCCCTTGGCTGCCCTGTTCAGGAGTGCACAGCATGAGGCGAGCACACTCAACATGGCCCGCATCGACAGCCAGCAGCTGGGCGCCCTCGCAAACGGCATGTCACACCTGATCATGAATGAGAGCAACCCCAGCAGTCTGAACGCCAGCATGAGCGGGGGCAGCCACAACCCAAGCGTACATGGTAGTCGGGAGGCGGAGGCTGCGGCAGCGGCAGCAGCAGATGCATCAGTCCCGGCGTCGGCGCTGCGGCCCCAGAACCACATCGGCCGCCGCCGCAGCCGGGAGCTGGCTGGGCTCACAAGCGGGGGCTCCTTGGAACGGTCCCGGTCCAGCCCGTTGTTTGCGGCCGGGGGCGCAGGCGGCCGCTTCTCTCTCGACTCAGCTGTGCTCAACGGCCGCCCCGCGGTCGGCCACCCTGCCGGACGTTTGCCACCCTTGGCGGAGGGTGAGGGTGTGGCATGGGGCTTGCCCACCACACCGCTCAACATTGTCCCCAAGATGCCGCCCGGGTGTCCTCCTCTGCCGGGTATGGCTGGGGCCATGGCCGGGCCCTCTCCCTTGGGCATGATGCCACCTGGGATGCCCAGCTTTCTGCCTGGCGTGGGCCTGCTGCCCCCCATGCTGCCCCCTGGAATGCCCATGCCCGCCATGCATGGGATGCACCCTGGCATGCCCATGGGCCTGGGTCCAGGCATGACCCCCCAGGGTGTGCTGCCGCCCCTGGCAGTTGCAGCTGCTGCACCTGACCTGCCGATGCCCCCACCCCCACCCGCTCCTGGCATGATGCCCACGCCTTCAGCAGGGGGGTCCATCATGCCGCCCGGCCTTGTGCCCACGATCCCCGGCAACGCAACACACGGAACCGCAGCACCCGGAGCAGCTGCGGCCGCTGCGGGGGCCATGGGCGTGAAGCGCATGCAGAGCTCGCCGCTGCCGTGCTCGTCACCGCCGCCGCTGCCGCTGATCCCCGGCTCCTTTGGCGACCTGGGGGACGTGCTGGGAGGAGAAGACAGTGATGCGCTGGCTGCCCTGGACCCTCAGCAGCTGCTTGCCTCCTGCACCTTCCCCCACCACGACCTGCCCCCAGACCTGAGCAGTGTCCTCACAGATGCAGGAGGCAACCACAGTGCGCCCATTGGGCTGGCCCTGCGGAAAACCCCCTCTTTCATGGACATGGTTGCCGCGTCACTGCATGACATGGAGTGAGGGCTCACTCTCTGTTGAGGAGTGAGAGGTCCATGGCAAGGAGTGTGATGGGTGTGCGACCAGGCTGCTGCCGTCATGCGCGTGTCGTGCACTTAGCCGCTGCTGTGCTTCAGAGGGGTTGGGGGGCGTGTGGATGGACAGTAGCACGCAACCCTCCTTGCACATGTTTTGCATGGTGCCGAGCTGGTAGAAGAGGTGGCGTGGTCTTGAACTAGGAGGCCCCTGGCCGTGAAATCCCTGAACCTCGTGCGGCTCCGCCAACAGATAGGCGGCTTGCACATACCTGATGTGGAGCATGGGGGCATAGCATATGGGTGCTTCAGCCGTTCAGGGATGTGATCGACACACGTTCATCACTCCTCGGTCTCCAGGTACCATGGCTTTTTTTCCCGTCCTGGTTAAAACACGGCCAGCTGGTGGACAGAAGGCCTCTGTGTGCATGTGCATCGGTTGTGTGTAGCATGCACTCACGTGCTGTGGCATGCCAGCTGCAGCAACGCAAGTGTAGCTGCGGCTTTGCTTCTTGGCGGCGCCAGTGCCAGTGTGCTAGTGGTCCATTGCCCTCACGTGGCCTGCGCCTTCCAGATTTTGGGTTGTGTTGGGCTATGGTATGGTTGGCAACGGCATCTTGGCAGTTGGAGGGGGTGTGCACGAGGGCCAACGCGCCTGTAGCTACGTGCTTATACTATTGCCTGTTGCATACTGATCTCTGGACCTGGGGCCCCTGCTGCTTGCCAATGCATCACGGATTGGGTATGGTGGGGATGGTGGTGGTGGTGTTCGTGATGGCGCTGGGTCATCTATGGATGTGGTGGATGTGCATGTGCACCTTGAGATGCATAAGTCCTGCTCCTGGTGGGGTGCAGGGCATCAGCGGGGTGTTCTGAAGAACAGGTGCATGCGGGTCGCAGCATGCAAGCTCAGCATGCGAGGAATGAGATGAGCGCGTGCACGGGAACGCTCACGGAGCTTGAGCTTCAAAGAGGGATGTACTCACAGAGCACGAGTAGGCGCCTCGGCCATGTTGTTTGTCAGTGTTCTTATGACCCTGCGTCTACTGCAGCCCACCCTCGTGCTGCTGCTGCTCTTGCTGAAGCACATGGGGTTGCTGAAGTGCTGCGGGACACAAGGGCTGCTGCGCTCTCACCCATTCAGCAACCCACAAGTCACTTGTGAAGGCCGGCGCACGTGGCCGGTACAGGGCCATGGATCGCGCTTGTTGCTGCAGCTGCGCATAGCAAGGCAGTGGTGTTGCGGGTACCACACATGACGGCCTGGCTTACATTGCAAATGTAGGAGATGAGGACCGTACCCATGAGGACTGAATTGCATACAGCATGGCTACTAGGTGGCAGACCAATAGGTGCCAGGATGGGGGATTAGGAGGAGCATAGGGTGCAAGGCCTGGTCACGATCCAGGTTCTATGCAAGCACCTTTGACTCGTGTCTTGAGAGGCTGTGGGCATTTGCTCCACATGCACTCTGGCACGCACAGCCTTTTTTGTTTGTGACACACAGCATGTAGGTCGCGTCTGTGCGTGTGTGCCTATATGCTTATCTGTGTACGTGTTGCGTGTCTGCAGTGTATGCAGGGCAGGGCAGGGCAGGGCACAGATGCATGGGAACATGCCCAACATGGGCTGTGGGAATGTGTGTACCTGACATGACACAAACAGTGCACCGTGTAGGTGCGATAGACATATTTCCCGGACCTTCTGACCCGGACCAGTTTTCTTCCTCCTTGCCACGTGTCAAACCCACGTGCGTTGTCCCGTTGATCCCAAGAATTGAAACGACCACTTGTGGTGTTGGTGGGGGTGTGCCCGTAATGTGAGGGGGTGAGTTTGGTGGGCGGGGGACAGGGCTCCGGCAATGGACACTCCTCAACACAGTGGTGCTGCTGCTCAGCCTCCATGGCATTCCTGTTGCCGCCAGAGCCTGCATAAGGCTTGAGGATGTGTGCCACACTGCATAAAGCGTGCCAGCTCCGGATTTACCTGTGCGTGTGCCCTTTTGTGCCCGCCCAGGCTGGTTGGCCCCTCGCATGTATCCGTACTGTGTGTAGTACTGTGTGCGAGTGTGAGATGTGTGTGACATCGCATCCATGTATGTGCTGTGTGTGATGTGTGTGACGTCGAACGCCAGAATTGCCGCATGGATGCCTGCCGCAAGACAGGATCGCCATGCGTGGTCTTCTTTGCACGGAGGGGGTGTATGCTGTTGCAGGCTGTTTGGAGCCCTGCCCCAATGCCTATGCGCCGGGCGCAGTGTTCTCCTGGTTGCCCATACATTCTGGATTGCATTTGTGTGCATGTGTTGTGCGTTTCTGCTCCGCATTTCATCCAGGCATTTGTTTTGCAGCTGGTGCTTGCGTGCGCAGCACACCTGTAACACCAACCGCATCACCACAGACATGCCAGTACCGAGCATCACGTAAGCCACATACCACCAGATCAAATGTTGTGGTTTCTACTGTTGTTCATAAACCGTAAGCCAGCCAGCGAAGGGGCTTCTGGGTGACATATCGACAGCAGATAACAGATCATCTGCAGCACTCAAAAAGGGCAATTCACACCGACAGTCAAGGCATGATCGAGCGTCAAAGCTGTTTCAAGTTGAAAGTCAGCAGCTGTCAACATGCAAGCTGAAGTATTGGCCATATCCATGCACGAGCTTACACGCGATTGGTTGTGTGGACTGCGCGCAGTGCGCACAAGACTGCTAGCCTGATGCGTGTGTGAATGTTCATGAGCATGTTGGCTGAGACGGCCGTAGTCATGTCATGCATCATGCACAAGTTCATGTTCACAATGCACAGCATATGCGCAGAACCCATCTTACTACAGTGAGCCACAGGGCCAGTCACATTCTGGCGATGCATGTGAATGGAATCAATCCATTTCCCACACCGCTTCTGCTTCACTGCTGCTCAGACTCCCTGTGCAGCACCTGCAGAGGATGCAGCTGTGACTGAGATGTGCATAGCCCACACTCCACAATGGCTTCATGAACAAAGAGCCCACTCAACGAGGCCACTGCCATTCTCTGTTCCATACCACCATGTGGCCATGAACCCCTTGACTCCAGACCCACTGGGCTGCACACCTGCTGATCAATAATCAAGTACAAGATACTGTCACGAAGCCGCACAGCACAGCACAGCACAGCACAGCACAGCACAGCACAGCACAGCACAGCACAGCAGGACAGGGCATGGCACACAGCAGCTGAGTTTCACGCTGCGGCCCGGCACATACGGGTGCCAACACAGGCTACAGGTACAGCAACAAAAGCCGCTCAGCACCGCACGCAATGCACTGTGAAGTCAAAGGTATTGCGACAGCAGGCTGACCCAGACCTGTGTCATAATATGAGGCCCTCAGGTCTTCGCTGCCATTTTAGCACAGGGCTGTTGCACCCCAGATGCTGCTGCCAGAGCTGCCACAGCAAGCCGCTTGCTGTGGCAGCGAGTGTGTGCTGTGGTCACATGCGCGCCACATGCAGATACGGTATGTCGTGTGCTACTGGTCGGCGAGCAGGTCAGGGTGCTGCTGCCAGAAGTCATCCCGGATGATGTCTGTGTGCAGCACCACAGGCCGGCTGCGGTCACGCATCACTGGCGTGCCGTCTGGCAAGCGTTTCACCTCCACCTGCTGCCTCGTCCGGATGACCACGGAGCCCTGCGGTATATATATGTATATATGTGTGTGTGTATATATGCTGTATATATATGTGTGTGTGTGTGTGCAAGGGGTGGAGGAATGCTGATCAGCCCGTGACTGGCTGAAGGCTCATGTAACATGAGCATGAACAAGGGGTGGGGGAGGAACCCAGGTGCAGCCACTTCAGCAATGGACGTGCACTGCTAGCCCTCACATTGACCTGAAACCAGCCAAAGCCGGCCCAGCCAGCACCCAAGCACCACCCAATGAGCACCTTTTTGAACTGCTCCGGCAACGCGTTGTAGTTGATGCCAAACTGTGAGAACAGGATCTCATTCTTCTGCCCTGCATCTGTCCCCTTGAGTGTGGCTTGTGCTTCTTGTGGGGTCTTGCCCCCTTGCTGCACCAGCGCCCAAAAGACGGTGTTGTACTGCACACACACAACAGACGCAGTGTCGCATCAGTCACTAGATGGAGGACAGTGGTCATCATAACATAACAATGATGATATAACAGCGGCATATCGTTCATGGTCATCAGCATGCTCCAGATTGAAAATTTGGACACTCCGGTAGGCAGTTGCCACACCTCCTGAGCTGCTGAGTACTACTGTGAGTTTTTCAACATGCCAGCGCTTGACTGGCAAGTAACCACCGACTGAGGCATGTGTGGCTTCAAGAGTGGATTTCTTCAGCGCAACTGCCTTGACAAGGCGTTCCAGTGCTCATGGCGCGTCTGATGGATTGAGATGCCAAGTTGCCCTCTCAAACCGTCTCTATGGTTGCCACCAACAGCTGCTGATGAAACACACCTGGAGGTCACCACCCCGCGCCTCACCTGGTTGTTAATATGTGTGTCCACCTGTCGCCAAGTCAGGTAGTCCCTTAGCGTGGGGATGTCTGGGTAGCAGACCGCCCGCCCGTCGAACATGGGCGTGGCTTTGAGTGGGGTGTCTTGCCCCATGTAGTCAGACCAGTGCCGCACATAGTTGGCCGTGAAGCAGGACACGAGGAGTGACACGATCTTCGAGGCACGGCGGCCTGAGGCAGGCATAACAATATCGATAGTGACAGTAACACGGCGCTTCACAGAAGAGGCGGGCATGACGTGGAGTAAGGCAGCACGACAGCAGTGTACCTCAGTGGATGTATGGCATATTTGCATTAAGGTGCCGGCAAGCGGTCCCAACTGCAGGTTCTCAATATGCTTGTGATGCAGCCACGGGGTGGTGGCAATGACAATCGCTGGTGCTGCCGCTGGTGCTGGTGCTGGTGCTGGTGCTGCTGCTGCTGCTGCACAACACTGATACTGCTGCCACCCTTTCACCACCGCTGTTGCTGCAGCTGTCGCTACCGCTGCTGCTGTTTGGCTGTGATGGCGCAACCGACTGGTTCCAACTGGGAGGTCCTCCAGTGAGTGGCACTTATGAAGCACAGGCATGTAGCTTGTGCCAGATAGTCAGCCTGCCGACAGGAGACGCGACCTCCCACCAGTCACGTCTCCTGATTTGGCGTTCAGCCATTGGACTACATGTCAAGTGCTACCACGCACCATAGCTACCACTCACCATACATGGCGGTGTGGCGGTGCAGGATGAAGCTGTACTCGTCGCTCTCTCCGAACGCGAGCCGTACGTCAGCAAACTCATTCAGCACCTCCTTTGCACACTCGTCCATCAAGTCCAACGCCCTCTTGTCATTGGGCTTGCTGAAGCCATGCAGCTCGCTGAACCTGCAGAGGTGTGGAGGAACCTCATGACACAGGGCAACTGAACCCCACACCGCGCAAAGCCGTGTGATGATGATAACGCATGATGATAATGATGAACCCCACACCCACACCAGAAGCATGGGCCACACAACGCATGGGGCCATAGTTGCCTCTACGTGCCTCGGCACAAAATGCACAGTCTGCACACCATGCCAGATGTGCATGCTAGGCCAACACAGCAACCCATAAACAACAGCTGCAGCCGTGTGCAGCAGGTGCCTGGGGCCTTCAGCAGAGCTGGGCGGCTACCACATGAACTGCCACCCCCATGCCGACAGGTGCCTGCATGAGACACGCCCTGTGCATGGTGGTGCTCCACGCACTTGGTGAAGCCCTTGCCATCGATGCGCACTACTATCCAGCATCCAGGCAGCAGCGTGTCATCCAGTTCATACTTCTTCACGTATTCATATTTGCTATTGGCCATCCTCCTAGGCTTCTTGCCAGAGTTTATACTAGCTACCGCATTTGATTGAAGGGTTCGGTCGAAGCCAAAACTGCAGCAAATACTAGGGTTGCGGCGCGAACGTGCAGTGAGGACCAATGAATTGCGGATGATGCCTCTTGTAATTGTTAGCATCTGGTTTGCGGCAAGCTGAAAAGCGCAGAGCAAATGTGGCTTACACAGGCAGGACAGTGGCTGTACAGTTGAGTTATGATAATTGGACAGTATCACCGCGCAACAGAAGCAGATGAAATCCATTATGATGAGTAGTTGCCTTGTCAACACCTCTGAGCTGATGCAGATCAAGTTATGAGTGCTCCGTGCCTGTTGGCCTTGCCTGATGGTAGTCTGGTTGCTGTTAGTACAGAGCCGGTGACGCTGGGGCGGTCACAGATGGAAGCTGCATGCCCCAGCTACAAATCCGCCCATGTCTCGCGGTGCGCTTTGGGCAGCACGTGCATGTGCTGCACTGCATGCGTGCTGTGCATGCACCTGTGCTACTACATCATCTCCGGCACTCTGTTTCACTTGCCACAGGTCTCACTGCCGTGTGCAAGCTGAGGCACGTCACGGGAAGGTGTGCGATGCATGCCTGCGCCTTGCACCCTGCTCATGCAGCTTCCGTCTCATGCGCTTGCATGGTCAGCTGTTACGCACCGTACAGCATGGATGAGAGAAGGCGCATGGGCTGCGTCCTGACTGCTGGGTGGCACACAGCAACCATCAGGCATGGCGTGCTGCACCTCATAACCATCTTGACCAAATCAATGACGACCAAATCTGTGCCTATGGGTTATAATTTAACCCTCTTCCTTATATGGCTCCAATCCCAGGTCGTTGTGCGTCTCACCAGCCTGAGTGCAGCCAACCCCACAGTGGTCATGAGGCATGGGGCTGCTGCCCCCACACCAACCCCCAACCCCATCACCCCAGCTGCCGCCGCACCAGCTGCCCTAAGCAGTGCCCACAAGGCAGCAGCAGCACAAGTGCCAGCGGGCACCAAAGGTGGGACTGCAACACAAGCAGCTGCAAGCCAGTGTGACAAGAAGGGTGAGGCGGGCGTCGTACTGCTTCACGCTGGGGAGAGCGTAGTGCTGGAATCAGGCGACCGATTCAGCATCACGGCCGACCGGCCGGATCTGGTCTTCACAGTACAGGCAGTACAACAGGGGCCGTCTGCCTCAGCACCAGGGCAGCACGCGCCCACCTGCCGCACACATCACTCCGGTCAGGGTGTGATGGAGGTGTGTGACCTCACACAGGCGTCACCTCAGGCTGGTCAGGGCCACAAGCCCAGTAGCACCTGCCACACCACAGCTCCTGCCTCATCTGGAACGACAGAAGCACCGCTGGCACAGCCACGGCGAGGGGCGGCAGGGCAACCACAGCCTGCCATGGGCTCCCCAGGCGGCGGAAACTGTGACCGGGTGCAGGGCCTGGGATCTGGAACAGAGCTGCACCCTGCCAGTGTGGCGGGGCCTGAGGAAGCCAGCCAAGTGGATGATGATGCGGACGGTGAGGAGGCAGCCGTGGTTGACCTGGCGGCAGGCAGCACAGCCCCAGAGCTAGCGCCAGCACAGCAGCAGCAGCAGGAGCAGCAGCCTGTGCTGCTGCTGTTGGTGGGTCCTCCGGGGTCGGGGAAGAGTACGTTCTGCAAGGCTCTGGCCGGGATCGAACCCGGGCCTTGGCCGGCAGGTGCCACCGCACATGCCAGGTGCGTCCCTTCTGTGCACAGGACTAGTGGCACAGTTGTGTTTTGTTCACTGCGTGCAACACACTGTGCTGGTTTTGACGCTGTGCAGGTGGGTGCATGTGAACCAAGACAGCATCAACTCCAAAGGCAAGCCGGGCACGCGGCAGCAGTGCATCAACGCGGCCGCTAGAGCGCTGCAGGCAGGGGCGTGCGTTGCCATCGACAGGTGGGTCAAGGAATTTCCAGAGACTGAGTTGTGTACTGAGCTGTATATAGGCTGCTTTCTTCCCATAGGCTAATAGGCTGCTTTCTTCCCGGACCCCACCATGCATGTGATCGCAAACATCAGCAGGGCAACAGGCCACTCAACATGCAGAGAGTGGTTCCAGATGCCTTAGCCCCTTTGGGATTATCATGATATTTATTGCTCCAATGTCTGGAGCAATGTGATGATGGAGCACCACTAGGTAGAGTGTCGTGTTAAATAGAGGCAGCTCAGCCCTCCCTCTTGGCAAGCTGCTCGCTTATGTACGGCACCACGATGCCAAACTGTTGGCAGGTGTTGCAAACTTGGCATGTAAACTTGCATGTAAACTTGCATGTAAGTAAAAAACTGTGCATGTAAACTTGCATGTAAACTTGGCATGTACCTTTGCATTGCCAACACCCCACACTCTCAAGACCCTGCACTGCCTCCTCCTCCTCCTCCTCCTCCTGGTCCTCCTCCTCCGTTGCTCAGGTGCAACTACGACGCTGCACAGCGCGCAGACTTCATCCGCCTGGCGCGCACCCACCGTGCACCTGTGCATGCAGTGGTCCTTGACCTGCCTGTGAAGGTGGGTCATGAGCTCCCACAATCCAGCCGGTAGTTCTGGACATCAGTGCTTTTGCGTGCGTACATTAGAATGTGCGGTTTGCATGCGCGCCTGGCCTATCCCAGCAACAGCCCCTCTGTGGGTGCATGGCAATGCTGAAGAGGCACCTGCTCCTGTGGTATAAACAGATGTCTGCTGCCGTCACATTTGTGCCGGGGGACAAGGCGATGTTGTTGGCGCATCCTCTCTTTTGCGGTGTCATGTTCTACAAAGCGCTGTGGTTTTCATCAGTACTCCGGTGTCAGGGGCAGCTTGGTGTCATGGTTGTGAGAGACAGGTTCACTGAAAACTGATATGTGTGACCAGCCATGCTGCAGGTGTGCATGAGCCGCGTGGTGGACCGTTCAGATCACCCAGGTGGTGTCCAAGGGCCCGGTGCAGCAGGGGTGGTGGCGCGCATGGCGAACCAGCTGAAGAAAGCAGGGCCACCACAGCCCGCCGAAGGCATCACCACTGTCATGACATGTACCAGTGAAGCAGCTGTCACATGCGCACTGGAAGCATGGAGGTTGTACGATCCCACAGCCAACGCACTGCACACGGCGGCTGCATCCTCAGCGGCTGCCGCATCGGTTGGCAGTCCAGCAGCTGCAGGTCAGACAGAAGTAGGACATGGGGCATCATCCCAAGGGGCTGTGTCAGACAGCCTTGACCCCTGGATGTACTGGCTGGCGCACAGGCCAGCGATGCCAGCAGCAGCCGCAGCTGGCACTCCTGTCAAGGCTGCCCAGAAGGACCTGCGCCACTTTTTTGGAGCCAGCCGCAGGCAGACAGGGCCACTTGCAGGGGGCCCTCCAGAAAGCACTGGTGGCAAGGCAGCAGGTACGAGGCCAGATGCCTCTGCTGCAGCTGCAGCTGCTGCCAGGCCATCCGCAGGGCCCGCAGAACAACCGCAACCCGCTGCTACCAAGCGCAGCCGCTCCCCAGGGTCAGGCGCAGCTGTGTCTCGTGAGGATGAGCCACCGACCAAGCGTGCACACCAAGACAAACGTACAGACAGTAGCACAGCACAGGTCAGCAGTGTGGCTGCCACTCTGGCTTCTGGCACAGCAGCAGCCGGTGGCTCAGGACCACAAACTGAGCACATGCCCGGTGCCGCTGGCACAGCCCCCGTAGATGACCAACCCCAAGCCACGGGGAGCAGCCCTGGTGCACAAATGTCCACAGGGGCGGAAAAGACAGACAACCAGCCACGCAGCCAGCCGGCTGCAGCCCCAGCACGCAACGCGTTTGCTGCGCTCATGCAGGGCGCACGGCTGCGGTCGGGGGCAGCACAGTCAGGGGCAGTACAGTTGGGGGCGGTGCAGCCAGGGACAGTACAGTCAGGAAAGGTGGATGGGTCACGGGCGGGTGCCAGGGACGGAGTTGGGACCACTGGGGCCGCGCAAGGTGGGGCCCAGGCACACAGGCAGCAGACTGACATGGGTGCGTCCGCCAGTCAGACTGGGACGGGCGCTACCGCTCCTGCAGGAAGCAGGGGGGAAGGTGGGGGCACAGGACACAGTGAGGGTGGAGGTAAAGATGGGGAGGAGCAAGGGGGGCAGCACAACCGCTGGTTCCACCCAGCCACCCAGGCGCTGTATCGCATGGCTATGGACCCCTCAAAGTGGGTGTCTTGAAGTACTTGTGACCTGGCGCGCACCTGTACTGCCATTATGGGTGCTGTCTCCATGCACACTGCTGGTGATGCACTCAGCTGTTGAGCAAGCAGCCATGTGTACTGCTTCTGTACCGCCTGCCACCCATGCAGTCAATGCAGCATCGCCAGCAGAGCCCATGCTGAAAGCCCTGCATGCCCGGTCTGTCTGCCTTGTCACACACCATTCTTAGTACTACTTATTTCTCGCTGTGCCCTGTCATACACCAACCCTGTCAGTCCCTCTCTGTGTCGGCTGAACCTGTCTGCCTGTCACATGCTTGGACTTGACGTATGAGTCTTGCTGCTTGACATATACTTTGTTGTTGCAGGATCACCACGCCAGGCGCATACGTGGATGAGCAGTGCATCTGCATCCCTGACGCGTGAGTGTGCAGCTGGGCCAACATCCTCTGCCTCCATCCTTTATTATGCATCATTTTACCTTTTCCTTCATTTGACCTCAAGCATTGCTTGCGTTCGTGTGGCAGCTGGTGCTTCTCACACCTGCCACTAAGTGCCACAACAGTGTCTAGCCTGAAGCAGCCCAGCACGTCAAGCCGCTGCAGTGACCCCTAGCCAGAGGAGTCAGAGCTGAGCCATTTTTCTTACACGTGCTGACGTGCAGCATGCCACGCCGCACGCATCCACCGCACGCATCCGCCGTCATTAATCTCTTGTGTGATTCGTGGGCCCCACCAAGAACTACATGCACACGCACCTCAGGTACCCAAAGTCTGTGCACCATGGCCTGGTCATCGCACGCCAGCCTGGCCTGGACACCGCCAGTGACTTAAGGCCGCACCACCTGCCGCTGCTGGCACACATGCGGCACGTGGCACTGAGGTGGATTTGGCAGCAGGTGGCAAAGGGCGAGAGGCAAGAGGCGCCGGAGGATGGCGCAGAGCATGTGTTCAGACTGGGCTTTCATTCGGTGCCCAGGTGGGTGGAGTGATGGGTGTGACGGCCGCGGTGTGCGTCATTACAGTGTACCGCGGTGTACTGCTGCGGTACTTCAACTACTGCTGCTAGTGCAGAGATGCATGGGGGCGCGCTGCAGAGCAACGGGCTGCAGGTGTGACAGGAGCTGGCATGGATCGGATTCTGTGTGATGTGATGCGATGTGATGTGGTGGTGCGTGAAACTGCTGCCCTACCCGCATCATGTCGTCCCCTCGCCATGTGCTCTCTGCTTCTGCATTTGCCCGTGCTGCAGTAGCATGCACATGCACCAAAAACACGCAGCTAGCTTGCATGATGGTCGCTCGCATGCATGGGGAACAGGCATGACCACGGTTTGCTGTTGGGAATATGTGAAAGTGTGCTCTGGAGGCACCTTAGTGACCGTAGCGGCAGTCAGGCTCCGGCATGCAGACACATCTCTGAAATGTGTGCAGGTACCCGCATCTGTGAAACTCTGTGCTGTAGTTGCTATGTCCAATACCTTGGTGTACTTAATGTGGCCCTGCTGCAGCATGCGGCAGCTGCACCTGCATGTGATGAGCCAAGACTTGCGTGGACGGAACAACAAGCGCAAGGACCATTACCAGTCCTTTACCACTGCCTACTTCATGCCCCTGGACTTGGTAAGTGGAGCTGCGACAGCTGGGAATGCACCGTGTGTGGAAGCTTGGCAGTGGTCACCGATGAAGAGCTGTGAACATCATGTAGGGTTGGTTCTGCCATGAGGAGCTGCTTCAAAATCAGATGGGTGCAAACTGCACAGCATCAATGCAGCGGCACTGTCCTGCTGCGCTTTGCAGCATCGTGCAACTGCCACCTAACATGTACACATGGGCTTGCACCCCAGCTGGCGTGCTCCATAGCTCGATGTCTGCCATGCAGCATCTGAACCTGCCTGACATCTGACCCTCACAGGTGGAGGCTCAGCTGCGGGAGCATGGGCGTGTGCTGGTCGACCCTGCCGCATGCAACGCGCTGCTGAAAGGCCCCATCATTTGCCACAGGCACGGCTTCTGTGTGCACAGCTGCTGGCAGCATACTGTGCCGTGTGGAGTGTTGGTTGGGATCCCGTGGGCATCTTGCTTGGGTGTTTTGGCCCTGCTTTGGCTGTGCCCTTCTGGCCTGCTTGCTGGACCTGGACAGCCCTGCGATGCTGCTTGCATGACATTTTGTCCTACAGACCCACCATGCTGCTCTGCATATGCCTGTGTGCAGGTGCGGTGCAGCTGGGGAAGCTGGTGGCAAGCGAGGCGGCTTCACATTCCCCCAGCTACAGTCGCACTTGCATACATGCCGTGCTCCGTACTCTGGCTCTGATGCAGTACAAGCATCTGCTTCTGATCCTTGCCTGTCTGCGTGATTGAAGATATCAGTCAGTGTTGTGTACAGCCAGCTTCCTGGATGGTGGGCTTAGCATCGCGGGAACAATCTGAATGTTTTTGCTGTAAGATCCACCTTTATGACTGCTGTGATCCAGTGGCACGGCAGCTGTGCAGACTGCACAACGCATCTGATTCCCCGGTCAACGCAGAAAAAGTCAAGAGGGTATCAAGTGCAGAGATCGCGCTTTACGAAGACCTTGAAAATTGTTTGCTCGTGTTTGGACGCCATTCCGCACCTCATCAGCAATTCATCATCACGATTGTGTGTACCGACCCACAAACTCCACCCCAGCCCCTGCAGAGACCAGACCCAAGTCATCATCACCTGATTATACACGCTGCTGATGGTTCCGTGAACTCAAGCACCCACCTAGCGAGAGGAAAAGCAAGGAGAGCTTTTAGCTGCTGCATCCGGTTCAAAATAATGCAACTATTTGATTGTGGTATGCGGGAATAGATCTGAGCGCACCAGTGTCACAACCATCTTTGCCTGCTGGGCGAGCCCCGGCTGCGCACTTGTTCTGCATCGTTTGAGCGGACAAAATGGCAGACGGCGAGGACGAGGTGCGCTGCAGCCGTTTGGGTCATTTTCAGGGCTGAACCTGGGTCGGGCCAAGTTGACGTTCAGTGCCGATGGAGTTGCGTTAAACTAGCTCCTTACTGCACACCACCAGGTGGTGGAGAAGGACCCTGAGGGACGGTACTACCGCTACAAAGAGTCTGTTGGGAAGGGGCGCTTCAAGCAGGTGTTCAAGAGCTTCGACTGCGCGGTCAGTGGCTGGTTTGCGGGGTGCGGGGTGTGGAGAAGGTGCCCATGCACACCCCACCATGTGCTCCATGCTGCCATGCATCATGCTGAGTACCATGCAAGACAGCATTGGGGGGCACATCAACAACCATCGACCATGTACGCTTGCTCTAAATTTTTCAACTCGCAGATTGGCATTGACGTAGCCTGGAGCAAAATCAATGCTGATACCAGCCTGCTGCACCTGACAGAGGAGCAGCTGGCAGCCGTGGTGCGCGATATTCAGAAGGGTTTGGAGCTGGACCACCCCAACATCATCAAGTGCTTCAAATGTTGGGAGGACTTCGACCAGCACTGCATCAACTTGATCACGGAGCTGTTCACGTCAGGTAATCTGCGCCAATACCGGAATCTCCACAAGCACTTGGATCTCAAGGCCGTGAAGCGCATGGCGCGACAAATTCTGCGCGGCCTGGAGTACCTGCACAGCATGCAGCCGCCCATCACGCACGGGGACCTCCGATGCGACAAAATCTACGTGAACGGGCACAGCGGGGAGATTAAGATCGGCGATCTGGGCCTTGCGACGCTGCTGCCGTACCGGTGGCAACAAGAGCAGGCCCAGGGAGAGGGCGCATCAACGGGACCCCCGCAGCACATGTTCGATGTGGCGTCAGACATCTTTGCCTTCGGGCTGTGCATGCTGGAGCTGCTGACACTCAAGCAGCTGGACTCGCAGCACTGTACAAACCTGGACCAGGTGCTTAGTGAAGTGGCAGACGAAGAGAGCAGGCAGTTTGTGTCCAAGTGCTTATCGCCCGCTGAGTGCCGGCCAAGCGCGATGGAGCTTTTAGAAGACCCCTTCCTTTCCATCACCAAGAAGCCCACCACTGCAGGGGATGATCTCAACGCGTCACTCACCTCCAGCTTGCATGATGCCCTGGACAAGCGCAAGACTGAGGACTCATCCACTGACCCACAGGTGCGCATCGCGAGGCGCAGGTGCCTCCCTGGTCAGCCATTGTGGCAAGTGACAGCGCCCAGCCCCGTTGCAGCTCGTGGCATCGCTTGAGCACAGCTTGGTGCAGCGGACTGAACATTGTTCAGCGCGCCCGCGCAGTGCTGCGCCGTGCAGTAACATTCGCACATGTGTTACATGTGGCTACATGTGTTACATGTGTCTGTGCGTGTGCACAGGATGGCGGCGCACCCATAGCGGTGGGGAAGCTACGCGGTGAGGACTACAACTTTGAGTTCCATGGCAAGGTCAAGGACGGCAAGATGCACTTCCGGCTGCTCATGACCGAGGCGTCTGCGTCAGACCCCACAGGTACGTTGCCATAGCATGGCTGCGGAGCAGCATGAACCTGGGCATGGAGGTGGATCAGTGGGGCCCGCTGCGCCTGCTGCAGGGGCCTGCCCAATGCTAGTATGTGTTGAGCCATTTGTGCTGGTGTGTGGCTGCTGGGCCAGCGCCAGGTGCTGGGTCTGGCGCACTGTGCCTCAGATCATGTGCGCTTTTGTGCTTGCAGGCGAGACGCAACCCTTCATGCGCACCATCGACTTTGTGTTTGACCCTGAGATCGACACCGCCGACAACCTGGCGCGCGAGATCAGCGAACACTTCAACCTCAGCTCCACAGACACGGACCTGTGCGCAGCCGCGTTGAGAGAGTGGCTCGCGAAGGAGATGCCAGAGAGCGAAGGGCAGAAGTGAGCATGTGGCGGCTCGGGTGCACGCATCGCAGCCACAGCAGTGCATTCACCTATGCATGGTGATGGGGTGTGGGGGCGCTGCCGCTCATTCAGCCAGCCCATCCCAGCTTTGGAGCTGTTGCCAGCGCTTGGCGTGTACATGGCCCACTGCCACCCCATAAGAGCCAGCAGGGTGCACTCGCACAGTTGGTGCTGCGCAGCAGGTGCATCAGTGGGCGCGTGTGAAGCGAGGGGGTGAGGTGAAGGTAGTCGGAGGTATGCCCTGCCCCCGAACTCAGTGCCATGCTATGCCCGTTGAACACGAGGGCTGCTGTGCAATGCCGCTGCAGTTTAGATGAGAGAAGACACAAGCGATAGAATGCAGTGGGAAGGGTTTTGAGCATGTGTGTGCACCATTTCAATGGTTTCTGTTTACAGGGAGGGAGGGATGATGCATGTGCTGTGTGCGTGTGGTATGACCAGCCTGCACGGCGCATCAACACAACATCCTGCCTTGGCCAGTCCAGTGGGTCATGGGGTAGTGGGTAGGTAACACTGGACTTCGTTGCCCCTCATGAGGTCCAAGGGTGCAGCTAAGCTGGACTCATCAGTCATCGCTCATCAGCGAGTTGCATGCAGCTGTCGCTGTTGAAGAGGCGGTGCACGTGTGTGCTGGAATGATAGGAACCGGCACACGGCTCGCAAACTGCACCCTGGCAGCATGGTTACATCATGTAACGCCGTGTTAAGTCCCTGCTTTTCAGGTCCTTCACATGTTCATGTTACATGAGCCTTCAGCCAATCACGGCCTGATCAGCAATGCACGCTCAATCGCGCACCTTAGAGCATCTAGCATCCCAAGGTTGTTGGTGCCATCAGGATTTTCAGGGCATTACGTCAACCACCAGCACCTGGCCCCGGCCTGTAGTGCCCATAGTACCTCACTTGCCCCCATCCGAGCTTGTGTTCGTGACACAAAGATCAGATGGAAGTCAGCCCAAGGCACGTTTAGCAAGCAACCGCACCTGCATCAATTATATCAAGCAAGACATTCGGTCACACAGCATGTCTGACACCATGGCATGTGGCTGCGAGGTGAGGCGTCCTGCATGTGCTTAGTATCTCGTGTGTGGGCAGCACATGCGCAGGCGCTTCAAACATCACACCTTGCGATCAAACTCCCGGTTCGTGATGCGGGATGTTGTTGAAAACAATGGATTCATAATAATCTGCAAAAGCATGAACAGCACAGCATGATGAAGCTGTTACCATTCGTGTTGGCCTGGTAGTGCAGGCAAATGGAGCATCCTACTGGCACAAAATTTGGGTGCTGACGTGTTAACCCAGACCTGCAGAGTCCAGACTAACGGCACTAGTGCAGGCTAATGGAGCATCCTACTCAGGCACATGCACCTCGCAACACACCTTGACATACAGTTCATACACGTCTGTGAAGAACGCGCGGCATGCGTCGTCGTTGCGGCCATCATGCAGCAGCAGGAAGCGCGCATTGCCCGGCGTGACAAATGCTGTCACAATGAGGTTGTTGAACCGATCGACTGCCTGGATGCACGGTGCATGAAGGTACAGCAGTGCAGGCGCGCGGTTGTGCAGTGTTCAGTGACACCGGCACACGTCAGCACGTTTGTAAGCGGCACACGTCAGCATGAACAGAGTCGCCGTGCTGGCAAGTTGTGGTCACGGCATTGCGCTCACCTTGAGATGCAGCTCCTTTGTCACCCACATGGCCTCATCCACTGCGTCCAGAGCCGCATGGAGCACAAACTGCTGCAGATACTGGGCTTGTTGCTGCAGGAATGAGGACACAAAACCCCACTTCAACAGCTGTGCCCCAAACAGCTGGTAAAGCTCCTGAGGATATAACTTGCCTCCTTCGGGCCCGTCAGGTCTACTTCGTAGATCGGGTGATCATGTGGACCAACAATCACAAACGTGAGCGTGGATGTGGCCATTTTGAAAAGTATTCACTATCTACATCCTTGAGAACCAAATAGCAAGCCAAACAAAGCGGTACACAGAAACCCTGGCCATTGTGTGAGGTAAATATGGCATATGGACTTCTCCAGGTTCTGTTCCCGTCACTAGCTGCTGTCACGAACAAGTATTTCCACCAGTATCTGCACATAATACTCGCGGGCTCGTTGTCTTTGCTCAGGTCTACTGTCAATTTTTCAAGAACTGCAGCAGCGGGGCGACCCCGCACAATCTTTTAGTCATGATCATCCCCGTGCGCTGCTTCACGTGCGGCAAGGTGGGTGTCCATGCAGCATGGCCGCATGGCAGCCCTAGTTCAGCTGGTTCAACACGCTGACACGCATGCTGGGTGCATGCTGACGCACAGGTGATTGGCAATAAGTGGGACACATACTTGGACCTTTTACAAGCAGACTACTCAGAGGGGTGAGCATGCATGCTGCCATGCTGGGTGCAGTCCAGCATTTGCACGCACGCAGCCCTGAGGCAGCCCATGCTGCCCATGCTGTGTGGTTGCTGGGAGCATGGGCTGCGGATTGCTGGCCCGTCCGTTGTGCGGGACGTGATTGAGATGATCGTTGGCACTGTGAGCACTGCTGCATGCAGCTGCCACCAACCTTTGTTTCCGACTGTTGTTGCACTTGTGCAGTGAGGCGCTGGACGCGCTACAGCTAACGCGCTACTGCTGCCGCCGCATGCTTATGACCCACGTGGACCTTATTGAGAAGCTGCTTAACTACAAGTGGGTGTGGGAACACTCTGCACACAACTTGCCTAAACAATCGTGGTGATGCAGATTCAGGAAGGGTGCTGCAACTGCCTTGAGCCCACTCGCCCGCCCACAGTCTTCCTGTTATGTTGGTTTGTAAAGGGCCTGATTAAAGCGCCAATCTGTGATTGTACTGTGTGCAGCACGCTGGAGAAGGCGCCTGAGCACCAGCCTGTGGCAGGTGCCCCACCAACACCTGGTGCAGGGCAATGACATGCATACTGCAGCCAACATGTTACTACATCTGCAGCACATGCCAGCAGTGTTTGACGCAGAAGTTGAACATGGCGGGTTTGTACCTGTTTAAGTGCTTATGCACTTGGTTCTTGTGTGGTGATGATGCCTTCGTGCTGGCGATATCCGTGGCAACTGAAGAGGCAAAACAATGCTTGCTCTGCAGCCTGCAGCAGCTCTTGAGGCTGGCATGCGGGTGCGCAGGGGCATGATTTTGCACATGTCCTGCAGCACTACCCTGAGGCCCACCATGAGCCAGCCTGTTCATATGAACAAGAAGATGTCTTTGCATAGCAAGCTTTGCATAGCAACGGAAAACAGCACAATCACGTATGGGTATGGTATGGGCCTCACACAAACACCTGTAAGGTAAACTTGCAAAAGAGACCATCGTGCATCGGCCGCACGATTTTAAGTCACTGTCAGCTCAACATGACGCTGGGCTGAGAGCCCTTTAGATTCGACATGCAGCTTGAGGTCTAATCCAACTGCCCAGGTCTAAGGTGCATTCTTCTATTTGAACAAATCCTGTTAGAGAGGGCGCCCCAGGTTAGTGCACTGCCTGACCACAGTTGTGGTGGCACTATTGTCCTGAAGCGCGCCAACCGGCTGGCTTCCTACTGTGTACAGGATGGGCAACCTGTGCAGCGGTGGGGCTGCGGGCCCTCCAAGTGGCTCCCACAGTCCCCAGCCTGAGGGTGGGATGAACGGCAATGCTGCGAGCGCCGTGCCATCACACCAACAGTCTCAAGGACAGCAGAACCACGCAGCGCAGCCTCAGCCAGCCCAGAAGCCAGCCCCAACCAAGGCACCCCCCGTGCCTGCGGACCCCTTGGCCGCAGCCCTAGCAGGTGCCAAGATAGAGCTGGAGAAGAATCACAACAAGACGTTCGAGGACTACTACGTGACCAGCAAGCTCATTGGGCATGGTGCCTTTGCCAAAGTCAGCATCTGCAGCCATAAAGAGACGAAAGATAAGTTTGCAGTCAAAACGGTCCAAAAGAACCTCGAGGACCCTGGCAAGCAGCGGGATGGTGAGTACAAAAGTTGGGCTCAACATGCATTGCATGGTGCCAGCATGGCGCATTGAGGCGCACACGTACGGGCAATGCTAGGTCCTGCTTCTCAACCTCCGCGTGCACTCTATGCGCCGCAGGCATCATTAAGGAGATTGCGATCATGCGCATGCTGCAAGACCACCCGAACACCGTCAAACTCATCGAGGTGTTCGAGGACAAGGAGTTTTACATGCTTGTCATGGAGCTCTGCAGCGGTGGCGAGCTGTTCGACCAGATCATCGCCAAGGTGTGCACCTAGTCACCTTGCATGATGCATGTGCAGTCAGTCAGGCACATCTGTGGTCTGGCCCGCAGGGAAGCCAGCACCCTGTGTGTACATGCCATTCTGTGCGAGCCCATGAGTGCACATGCCCAGTGTTCTTGTACACACGGGACCCACCACGCAGGGCCATTTCAGTGAAAAAGACGCAGCGGAGAAGATGCAGTGTCTGCTTGACTTCATAGCGTACGCACACTCCAAGAACATCATTCACCGCGATCTTAAGCCTGAGAACATCCTGCTCTCAGACAAGTCACCCACAGCAGCCATTAAAGTGATCGACTTCGGCACCAGCGACTTCTGCTTGCCGGGGCAGCGGCTCCAGCAGAAATTTGGCACGCCCTACTATGTGAGTGTTGTGTGCGTGTGTGTGTGTGTGTGGGGGGGGGGNNAGAGGAACGGGAGGGGCACATGGGGAGCGCGCATGCACACATGCAAGCATTGTGTGCGCATGCCATGTGATGGTGCACAAGCTGAAGGCTGCAGCTTGCGGGCTAGGCTGCCTGAAATGCACTTGCGCTTTCTCATGTTGTGCTGCGTTACTCGATGCTTGTGCAGGTGGCGCCTGAGGTGTTGAAGAAGGACTATGACAAGTCAGCGGACATTTGGAGTGCGGGTGTGATCATGTACATTTTGTTATGTGGGTACCCCCCTTTTGGCGGAAAGACAGATGCCAAGATTTTGCAGCGAGTTCAGGCAGGCGTGTACAGCTTTGAAGGGCGTGAGTGGGAGGTGGTGACAGAGGCGGCGAAGGACATGATCAGCCAGATGCTGGTCATGGACATCACGCGCCGCGCAACTGCCAAGCAGCTGCTGCAGCATCGCTGGTTCCAGGTGGCAGCCACTGCCCCAGCCGCCGCACTGGGCGCCCACATGGTCAAGCGCCTGCGCGCATTTGCGGGCATGAGCCGCATGAAGCGCCTTGCGCTCGTCGTGCTTGCACGCACTCTCACAGACAACGACGTCAAGCGCCTGCGGGTGCGTTCACCAGCGCGCCACATGTGCTGGCAAGGGATGTATGCATCACGCCAGAGTTGCAGGGGGGTGCGGTGCAGGGGTTTGGTTGTGGTCACATGCTGCGATCGCATTTGCGCTGGCAGCAGTTGCGCTGGCAGCAGAAGGGTATGCCTCACATGTGTTGCTGTGCCTGTTTGCTGCGCAGGAGCTGTTTGCTGCCATGGACACTAACAATGATGGCAAGATCGACTCACAGGACCTGCACAATGCGCTGGAGAAGGTGCGTTTGCACCCCATGTACTCCCTAGCTCTAAGTGCTTAAGCGCACATCAACACCAATCACAGGATTGCCGGGCTCTCACTTGACGTGGCACAGACTGGTGCAAGGGTCATCATGAATGTGTTGTGGCTGGCCGTGCGCCTTGGTGTGCTGTGCAGGTCGGTGCTGCGATTGACGAGAGTGAGATGCAGGAACTGTTCCATGCCAGCGACATTGACGGCACAGGGCAGATCGACTACGAGGAGTTCATTGCGGCTATGCTGGACTCGAACCGTGTGGCACGCCGCAAGGAGGCTGTCAGGAAGTCATTTGAGGAGCTGGACAAGGATGGAGATGGCTTCATCACAGCGGAGGATTTGGTCAAGGTGGGTGGAGGGTCCCTGTGGCAGCTGCTCCAGCCACTGGAGGTGCAGCCTTGCGTGCTGTCATAGATGGCTCGGGCAAACTCCCTCAAGTGCTTTGTGTGAGAAGCTTGGGGTGTTTTTGAAAGCTGCGGCTGGATGACCACTTACAGCTCTGCTGCTGCATGACAGCAACGAGCGCCCACGCAGCAAAGGCACTGACCTGTTTTGTTGCTGCTGACGTGTCAACATCTACAGGTCATGCCACGCGGCTCGTCGATTGAGCTCGCTCGTGACATGGTCAGCGAGGTGGACAAGAATGGAGATGGGCGGGTTGACTACCATGAATTCCAGCAGATGATGCAGTCGTGAGGAGCCCCTGCAGGCATGGGCGTCCCTCACAATGTCGTGAGTCCTGGGAGCATCTCCAGCGGGCTGTGACTTGCAGGCCTGCTTGAGCAGAGTCAGATGCTGGAGCTGCAGATGCCCACACAGCAAGCTGCAGCAAACGTGGCGGTCCGTTTTCCTGCAACACAACAGGCCCGTCCATCAGGGCTGTTGTGTGGGGCCAGCCTAGAATGGTGGGGCTGCTTGTGTGCGGTGTTGCCACAGGTCTGGGTTTGGTGGGATCACAATCATTAGAGGTTGGTTCTGTGGCGGTTGGCATTGTTCAGTGCGTCGCCCTGCAGCAGGTACATCAACATGGTGATGGCGCCGGTGCATCACAGCATTTGCATTCAAAGGGAGGTGCAGGGGCTGCATGCCGTGTTGCTTGCCGGTATGGCCTGCAATCCAGTGCGTAATGGAAGGCTGGCTCATGCAGTGAGCCGCTCACGCCAGGAGTGCGGCGGGTGGTGGCATAAGCTGCAGTGGTCCAATTCATGGCTTGTGTGTGAGATATGCCCCGCATGGCACATCTGTAGAACGTGCTGTGCGAGGGCGGGTTGCATCGGTGGAGTAGGAGCAGATGACACTGTTACGTGCTGCACCATGCTGTGCTGTCAGTGATATTGTGTTGTGGGACGCAAAGGAACCATTCTGTGCATGACCCTGAGCTGCGTTGCGTGGGTGGTGATGAGTCCTAGCAAGCTGCACGGCTGCAGAAGCTGGGAGCACTGGACCGCCTACCCAGGAAATGGCTTGATGACGTGGCTGGTTGCAAGCAAGCACGTACGTGAATGCTTGGTGCTGCTGACCCGGGTTTGCCTGTTGTGTGCTCATCATGTGACTGACTTCCTTGCACTTTGGGTTGGGTGAAGTTGCATGCGACCGCTGTCAAAGGCGATGAGAAGATGGACACTGAGAGGGGAGGCCTGCCTATGGGCAAAATGGCGTGACTGCAGCTTGGAGCATGTAAGAGTTCCATGTGCCTGCACAGTCGACAACGCCCTCACTCAAACACCACGCTGGTCGTTAATGTCTGAACACGTCATTATTGTTGTTTTCACAGAAATCAGTCCATATTATACTACTTTTGACTTGCTATGTGATCAGTACACAGAACATATGTCCTCATGCCAAAATCAGTGGCCAATTTCCGTGTCTGAACACAAGTCAAGCATCAGCACTATGGCATGAGTATGGCTGTGGCAGAGCAGTCATGAGGTCTCACACCTTGGGTTGCAGTTGGTTGGGGAGGTTGTTAACCCACAGAGAAGTTTGTGAAAGATACCGTTGAGGTCAGTATTGAACAATGCAAAGCGGCGGCACGGCATTGCTTGTGCTGCTGGCACTGCTGGCCTATGCTGGCGCGTCTGCTTTAGACAACCTTCAGGTGCTTGGGCTGATGGTCCGCTGGGAACACCTGCTTCCCTCGTAGTATCGCTCGGATCTGGACACTTCATCTGATCTGCCCCAAACCATTATCGTTCATTGGACGTAAAACACACACCCAGGTGACATGCGGTAGCACAATCAAGCTGCAACATGTCCCCACCAAGTATCGGCTCCACTCTCACGAAGTGGCCTACAGCCGGGGAAGCCAACAGCAGTCAGTTACCGCTTATCCAACTGGTGACGATGCCAACAGCCTCTGGGTTGTTCTTGGCACGCCGGTGAGAGATCCATGGATCTGCGATCCTGCCGTTTAGCTATAAAATTGTCGATTAACGGCGCTGGGGTGGTTGTAGGTGCTGGATCCAAGCGCTTCGCGTGCTCGGAGTACCATGCTTGCATGACATGATGTGCACCACTTGCTGATGATGCAGGAGAAGCCATGCATCCCTGGGGATACCATCAAGCGTGGCCAGCCCCTTCGCCTGCAGCATGTGGCCACACGCAAGTGGCTGCACTCTCATCGGTTCCAGTCACCGCTCTCAGGCAATCTGGAGGTCTGTTCATCCTTGTAGTGCATGCGCCACTGTAGCCCTTGCCATGCAGACAAGCTGCACAAGCAAAGGGGGCCTAGGTGCCTGGTGGGCACGCTGGAGCAGCTGGATCATTGCAATGCAGCCGTGCTGTTTGACCACTGCTCACAGATGCAGTACTTGACTGAGCTGACGTATGTTCCATCGTCTTACAGGTGAGCGCATTTGGCAGCGAGACCGAGACAGACGGGGGTGACCTGTGGAGTGTGGAGTGGGACGGGAAAGCCAAGATCTGGAGGCAGGAGACAAAGGTGAGGCTCTTCTTCCGACGGCAGGGGCCGGTAGAGCAGCATCTCACGTAGCAGCTTGCTGCAGGTGCAACAAGTTTGGTTTGTCCCTTGTAATGCTGCACGGAGAACTGGGATGTACTGAGGGATCTGTACGATTCAAGCAGCCTGGAGATACTTCCCAACTTGAGGCACGGGTATCTGCTGCTTGTGGCTTGGTTGGCCCACAGGTGCGCCTCAAGCACCGAGATACTGGTGCCTACCTGTACTCCCATGAGGCCCGCTTTGGCAACCCCATTGCAGGGCAACAGGAGGTGGGTTGAACAGGCTGAGCCTGCAGGTGCACAGTAACATAACATAATAGCAGCATATTGCAGCTTTCAGGTGGACAGCCCTGCAACATACTTTCAAGGCACATTTGTTTCCTGCGGCTAAAGCTGTTTGGGGTCGTGTCTGCTGCTCCCTGCTGGGCCTGCTGCATTGTTGCACGTGGCTGTAGCCGGGGTGCTTCATCGCGCGCAAAGCACCCGGGTGCTTCGGCTCTCTGACTACTTGCAATCGGATTTTTGACCATTTGGGTGGCTGGTAGTGCTTTGACGGGTGGTAGTGCTGGTGGATGATGCAGCTCCGTGCCATGCTTGATCATCCGTTTGCTGATGCGGGAGTTGCAACCATCGGCATGTGTGGTGCACCCAGGTGTGCGGCGTGGACCGCAAGGACCGCAACAGCGAGTGGCAGGCAGCAGAGGGCGTGTACCTGCCAGTCAACCCTGGCAAGTCCACTAGCTCTAGCGGCAGCACTGGCAGCGCCAGCAACACTGACGCAAACGAAGATGCTGGCGCTGCAGCAGGGCAGGATGATAAGGAGGACAAGGAAGAGCTGTGACTGCCTCACCAAGACCACAAGAGGCAGAGCTGCAGCAACTGATGGTCCAGCTGGCCCAGATGCTGCTGGCAACAGGTTTGCCAGTGACTTTTGATAGGCGTACTTGTGGATGCGACTGGCAGGCTGTGGTCTGTGGGTCATCAACATTCGCTACTGCCAAAGTGCAAACTGACGCTGTGACCACGGATAGTATCATGCTGGAACCTGGCCCTAACGCAGGACAGGAATTCCCCACACTTGCTACACATCCACAGCAGTACCAAAGGGCAGTGTTATGGCAACACAGGACTGGTGATGTTGCCTTTGTCTGCTCGCCAGCTTCCACACAAGCACCCGCCAGCAGCTTGATGGATTGATGCTTCTGTCGCGGCTTGCGATCAGCTGATAATATGAAGGTGGCTCAGGGCTCATGAACAGTTGCGTACTGCCTGTAGATCACCCATCAACACTAGGTCCAGTTCAACGCGCAGGAACTTCCTTGTTTAGTTACATGCGACGACAATGGTCTTTTAACGTGCACATGATAGCTGATGAAGCATGGGGCTCTTAAGTTGCTTCTGCTGCAAGCCCCGTAAGCCTAAGAAAGAAAGGCGGCCAAGGCGGCGTCAAAATGCAGCTGCACTTGCACAACACGTCGCTGCTGAGGCTGGAGGCAAGCTCCATGTTCCTGGAGATGATAGCGCTTCAGGTTCGTGCTTCAACGTACATCAAATGCTTGAAACATGCGTGCAGCAGCTCGGTTCTATGTCTGAGCTCAATTCCTTTTGAGCGTCCGTCGCTTTGGGTCTGCCTGCACGCACAGAGTATTTGTCATGCAGAGACGACTTCAGTTCCGTAGACGGTGAGCGTGGGGAGAACGCAGGGACTGGCATCTCTTGACCAGGATGCTCTTAAGCGTGCCATGCAAGGTCATGTGTTGTCATGAGGATGCGCATTGAAGTTGCAGGCACATGCGAGTCAGCACCACCAGTCCCTGCACTGTAGGTCAATGCAGGCAGCTGTTTGGCTTGCTGGACTTGCTGCATCTCGCTGGTGCACAAACCGAGCGGCCCCCTTGCACTCCTTGCATGGCAGGCGACCACCTGTCTCCCCGCCACTCCCTGCACCTCGGCTCGCATGGCTGGGCCACAGCTGCTGACAAGGGCCAGGATGGCTCAGCACCAGGTGCAGCCACGCCAGGCCGTGGCAAGACAGGCGCAGGCATGGGGGGGCACACCCACCCACACACTCCTGGCACTCCTGGCACCCCCACGCACCCTGATGCTGGAGGTGTAGGGGCCGAGTTCCTGGATGCTGACGTGGCAGGAGCATCAGAGTCAGACATGTCAGAGGTGGGGGCGGCAGCTGGCAATGCACAGAATGATAAGTCAGTGATGCAGGTGCTGAAGGGGTGCCTGCCCATCCTGGAGAACCTCTCCCTGGGTGGCAACCAGGCCACCGCCGGCCCCACACACGCCTCCCCAACCTCCCATGCGCGCGTGTCGAGGCGGAGATCAGGCCCAGAAGCTGGCAAGCCTGATGCAGGCTGCTCCCTGCAGCCCAGGGACATGGCCGCGTCAGCATTGGAAGTTGCCTGGTGCTATGAGGACGGCACAAACACCACCATCCATGTCCGCAGCCAGGACTACATGCGCACCAAACAGAAAATCCCCAGTGCACCCCCCCTGTACACCCTGGTGGCTGCGGACGTGTTTGCCACACAGTCCAAGCAGGAGCACATCGCGCGGCTGCTGCACCTGCCGCATGCACCGCCCCCGCTGCATGCACTGGACGGCTTCTCACTCCCGCCCCTCCTCATCTTCAACCTGCAGCTGCCCATGTATCAGCCGTCGCTGTTTGGGACTATGGACGGGCCTGGTGTCTCCATCGTGTTCTATTTCAGGTGGGAGCTGCAGCAGGGGGGGCACGACCGGTGTCTTGATGTCTGTTGGTTTTATTTGTGTGCGAGGGCTGCTGCATGCGTGCGCTGCCACATGCATGCACGGCAACATGGGGTGTGTGCTCCGCTACAGCCATGCTGCTGCAAGCAAGTGCTGTCACATGCGCATGCTGCACAGCAGCACGTCAGGCTGCCCTCACAGACTGCGACACGGATCAAGAATGTGCATCATGCAACTGTTGCCCTCTGCTCACTTTCACAGGGTGTCAGAGGGCGTGGACCCCCACTCCCCTGCTCTGTCCAAGGTTCTGGGCCTCTACTCCCGGCTGATTTCTAATGGGCGGGAGGCTGATGGCGGCCCCACACGCGAGCGGTGAGCACACCAGTGATCTCAGTGCTGTTGTCCTTGTTTAGGGTTTAGGGTTCAGGGTTTAGGGTTAGGTGCTCTGCATCACGGGCGGCCCAGCATTTGCTGCTGGGGTGATCTAGCTTCGGTCCAGCAAGGCGGGCGCGCTGCTGCGCGTGGCATGCGGCACATCTGTCAGGACCACAGCTGCTGCATTTAGGGTACAGAATCTACAGATATTGTGCAGGCATCAGGTGTCAGGGCGGTGGGGCTCATACACCGCAGCCTTGTGGTTGCTGCACACGCAGGCTCAAGCTCATCCCGCGTGTCGTGAATGTGGAGCAGTGGGCAGTGCAGGGGCCGCTCAGCCCCCCAGAGCACAAGCTGCTGTGCAGCTACAATGAGAAGCCCATCCTCACACGGCCCCAGGTGGGGCACTGCAGGGGTCATCTGGAAATGTTGGAAGGGCNNGGGGTGGGGGGGAGATGGAGGGGAGCGGGTTGCATCCTTGACTGTGCACTGCATCGACATGCAGCGCCACAGTTGGTCTTGGCACTGCTGCATATCGGGGCTGGAGTGAGGGTTGATGCAGATCACCCTGCTGACAACAATGCAGTGATGTCCAGGCACAGTTCCTTGCACCAAGTTACTGCCCTTCTTTGTGTCACTCTTCTTCTTTTGCTGCTGCTGCTGCTGTGGTCGTAAGCTTCAGTGTTGTGATGTGTGGATCGCGTTCTGTGTGTGTGCTGCAAAACCTCCACCTAAAACGTCAGCTGAAGTGTGATGTGATGTGTGGGACCGCTGGATTGCGTCCCGTGTTTGTGCAGCAAACCTTCCACCTGGGGCGCACGTACTTGGAGATCGATCTGGACCTGCACCAATACACCTACTTCGCACGCAAGGCAGTCACCTCATACCTGAACCGGCTGCGGCACGTGGTGTGGGAGAACGCATTCGTGATCCAGGTGCGACGTGAGCCTGGGCCTCATCCAGCTCTTGTTTTGGTTATGCTTGTGCATAGCCCTGGTCCTTGGCCTGGATCCTGGACCTGGTGCTTCACGTTGGTTGGGACCTGAGCTGGTTGTGATGGCTGCCGACAGACTGTGTGGTGGTGGTGTGGCGTGTGGTGGTGTTGTGAGGTGATGTGGTTCTGCTGTCCATCGTGTTGCCTGGTGCAGTGAATGATGGTTATGGTGCCATGAATAGTGATCATGAAAACAGCACATCACCCATACCGCCAGCGCTTCTCGAAGCCCCGCAAGCATGAATTTCCTGCATCCAGTTGCCATTCTGCACCCTCTCTGCTTAGTGCCTTTGCTCATCATGCTTGCTGTTGTGTCTTGCAGTCACGTGATGCCGTTGCTGTGCCGTTGTGCAGCGAGATGCGCTCCAACACACTGACCCCTGAACGCAAGCACCCTGAAACATTGCTCTGCGCAGGGCAACAGCCCAGATGAGCTGCCGGAGCACTTGCTGGGCTGCGCGCGCATGTACCGATGTGATTTCCAAAATGTAAGTGCAGCACGGGGCAGTGCAGTGCAGCACAGCACAGTACGGCTGCACAGCACAGTGTCGATTGTTGGCCACAAAGCGGGACGCTGAGTCGAGGAAATACACAGAAAGCATGATTTGCAGCTGCGATGTGGCGGGCAGCCGCACATGTCATGCTCCTGTTCACATGCGTGTGTCCCGTGCTTGTATTTGCAGGCCAAGCCGCTCAGCTACTACCAGGCAGCTGTTGCAGTCCCATCAGTGCTGCCAGCATCTGGGCAAGTGGAGGCTGGGAAGGTCAGCGTTGCCGACTCTGCGCAGCAGGGTTCAGCGCCTGTGTCGCTGTCGCCCTCGCAGCACCCACAGCAGCAGAACGGGAAGCAAGAGCAGGAGCACCAGCAGCAGCCACAGCAGCAGAACCAGCAGCAAGAGCAGGAGGGGCGGCAGCAGCAGCAGGTGCAGCAATGACACAGCAGGGACTGCCGACACCAGGGGACTACAGCCCTGGTGCAGTGAAGCAGCACCGCATCTCATGCTGACTCCTGCAGTGCTGGATGCTGCATGAATTGCTGTGCTGATGGAACACTGCATTGACGCACACATCGCAAGGGGCTTACTTGACAGTCTGTGAATAGCTTGGGTGCATGCACGGCTGTGCTGCAACAGTGCACCTCTGCAACAGGAAGAGGTTGGGCAGGGTACAGTGCAGAAGATTTAAGGTTCCTCATGTGAGGGCGCTCTTGTGAGTTATTCATCCTGTGTGCTATTCTGCGAGCTTGTGGTGGTGGTGGTGTCTTCCTGGTCGTGAAGATCATAGTTGCTTCTCATGGGTCCGTTAATGTGGCTTGCCATGAAGACAGCATATGAGCGCTGCCAGCAGGCATGCAAGGACTGCTCTCTGCTGCGGTCACCTGCAGGGGGCTGCCATGCAGCTGCAACCATTGGTTTCGTGACCATGTTGTGAACAGATGACATGTGAGAGCATAACTGCGTCGTGCTCAGAGAATGTCTCAGGGCACGGTACTATGCAAGTGTGTATGTCTGTCCTAAATTTAGCAAGCAACTTTGCTACGAACTAGTCAAGTCTCATGCTGTGCACCAACCTAGGGCAGTCATACACTGTAACCATGCTGGCTGCAATCTCCGCAGCTGGGCAGTCTCTGACTTGCTTGTGCTTTAACAGCATTGATGCATTTGCAAACTGTGCCATTCCCCATGCTGCATCACGCGCTGACATGTGCCCTGATTCACCTGCAAGTATACTGCTCAGCAGTTTACCAGGGGCATTTTACGAGAAATAAGCTTACATGGCTCCATGCGCCATGGTGATCGCATGTTGCACATGCGCACCCTGTGTTCAGTCCATGAAACATTGCGATCGCTGCACCGCGCTTGATTATTTGTTTTCCAAAGCGTTTGATGGTTCATAACCACAGTTACCAGGCGGTTGACCTGCGCACCCAAGCATGTACCCTTCCTGCAGCCCAGTAAGCGCAGATAATGTGCGCTATACAACTAATGGCCATAATATATGGCTTTCTGTCTACATTTGCGCATGGCTTGCCTTCCCCCAACCCAAGTCCCTTCTAAAGCCAGCTACGCGCTTGATGGGCTCACGTGTACTTCTGAGGGGCAAATAGCTCCTTGCGGTCCTCAGGAATGATGTAGCCCTTGCGCTCGAACTTCTGAATAGTGTCCTGCAGCACCTTGTCCTCGTAGTCCGCAGCATAGCGGAACGCGACGTAGCCGATCGTCATGCCCGCAACGTGCATCCAGGGCTTGCGGAACCAAGGCATCGCAAGCTGGTAGTTGTTCAGACACGCCCAGGTGAAGCCAGCAAGCATGCCAGTTTCACCAGCGTAGGCCCAACCCATCTTGTCGTCCTTGCTTCAACAACGTGCAAATCAGGAGCAGGGCCTCGCAGGTGCTATGCTGACACTCCCTATTCCTGCTGCACGTTCAGGAGCTCAGTGCTACGTCACCCCGCGAGTGCAAACGCCTGATCTTCATGCGATGCGTCGAGTGTGATGGAGGTGTGGCTGAAAGTTCAAAACACAGCAGGGGCTAAGCTGCCATAGTAATCCGGATAGGCTGCCTGCTCTTCCTGTAAGGCTGTGTCCTGCACAGCAAAGCAATAGATTAGGAGCAAGCAAACTTGCGCAAGGAGGCTTGCTGCAGCTGAGTTAACGCACCATACATACAGCAGAGACTTGCTTGCAAACAAAACAGCATGTGCCAGCAGGGCCACACAGCCAGGATGGGTGGCCAATTCTTCACAGGAAAAAGAACGCAATCGTTGCGAGTTGCAGCTGCAGCAACCCTTACCTACAAAAGACACCAACCCACAAACCTGGCTTGCGTGTTGATGTGCAACCAACATCAGGAAAGGGAAACAGTTGCATCACTGCCGGTTGATTCAAGCACAGCAGCAGCAAGTACTTTCACATGAAGTACTTGTGATAATCGGTTAATCCCACACAGTTCCTGTATGTTGCATGTTCTGCGTGCTGCTCAACAGCACCGCTCTTCCTGCAGTATGACGAACGCATAGCATGTGAACGAGCTCCTCAACACAAAAACCTGTACCCACTGGCCAATGGCCCACACCCCAGCATAATCTGTCAAGTCCAAGTGGCCAGTAGTCTAATACAACCACCTGCTGTGCCTAGCAGGTGCTGTGTTGCTTTGCATCATTGGATTCGTTGTACATTACGTCGACATTGTGGTGTTCTTGTGGTGGGATGATGTGCGGGCCCGTTCACGGTGCCCAGCACAAGCAGCGCTGCACAGCTGCGTCAGCTCCCCCTGAAAAAACCTCAGTCCCTGTAGTGGATGGACAGTGCAGCTTGTGGGCCGTTCACAGATGACACCACGCACAGCACAAACGGCACCACCGGGTGGAACAGGGCCAGCAGGGCCTTCCGGCCTCGGCCAGGAGGGGCCTCCCACGATCCCAGCTCCAGCCTCAGTGGCGCGCGGTGTGGTGCAGCTGCTGGGTACAAGCGGGGGGCTGTGTCACCGCACACCCTTGCTCGGGACACCAGGGGGGCCAGCTTGGCAGTGTCGTACGTGAACAAGGATGCGTCCGCCAGCGGGGAGGGGCTGAGCAGCTGGGAGGCACCTGGCAGTAGCGCCAGCACACGCTTGACCAGCGCGTACCGCTCCGTACCGCCGCCAGGCGTGCCGAAAAGCGCGGCCCCGTCCGCACGGCTGGCAAACGTGCGGCGGTACAGCTGCGACGTGCTACTGCCGCTGCTACTGCCTGGCGGCGGCGAGGGCGCATGCCCCTCTCGTGCCGTGCCTGTCCCGCCTGCCCCTTGCGACTCTAGTGGTTGGCGGCCGGGGGAGCGGGGGACTGCTACTGGAGTGGTGCTGCGTGCGTTTGCAGCACTGCTGCCTCCACTGCTGCTGTCCGTCAGCGCCCCTTGGATGAGCTCCCGTGCAGCGCGTACATGCCCGCTACCTGGTCCGCCCGCATACCTGGACCACGCGCAAGGGGAGGGCCCCCTGAGGCTGCCTGCCGCGTCTGAACCCAGCTCATCCGCGTAATGGGCCAGCAGGGCGAGGCCCGCGTCGCTGCCTGCCAGTACAAACGCGCGCACCCGCGTCGCGCGCCAGTCATACAACGCGATGTACAGGCTCTGCTGCGGCCCGCCTGTACCGCCTGTACTGCCCGTACCGCCGTCCGTACCGCCGCCCCCGCCACCCACGGCGTTCTGGGTGGCCCCAGGCCCTGCACCAGGGTGGGGCCCAACCCCTGGGCCCTGGCAGGAGACACACCCCAGATCCAGCAGCAGCAAGTCCCGGTTGACCAGCTGCGCGCGCCACACCACCAGCCGCGACAGCATGTCAAACCGCGCATAAAACGCGCGGATCTCCTGCTGCTTGGCCACTCGCCGCGCGCGCCGCACAGCTGCGCTGGCTGCACTGCTGCTGCTGCCACTGCCTCGGCTGCTGCCAGCACCAGCCATGCCACTGGTACCTATGCCACCTGCTGCAGCACCAGCTACCTGAGGCGCCTGCTGGCCTGCTGCTCGTGCCCCCTCCGCCCCAGCCGCCCCACTGGCCCCCGCTGCTTCCACCACAGCAGCTGCAGCTGCACGCCCCGCTGCTACGGCAGTCTGGAACGCATACGTTAGCAGCCGCTGCCTCAGGCCCGTGATGAGCGGCATGGCAGGGGCTGCCCCCTGCTGCTCCCCCAGCAACGACGCGGCAGGCAGTGGCTCATCATCCACGGCCATCATGCCAGCCTGGCCTGCACCCTGCGCTAGGCCCGGGAGGAACCCAGCAGATCCACCTAGAGCATGTGCAGCCCCCTCCGCCTGCCCCTGCTCTGCAGCGTTGCTTGTGCCGTCCTCAGGCACTGCTGTAAGGATGTCAGGTGACAGGCTGGCCTGGTGCTGCCTGGGGCGCACGGTCACGCCAGACAGTGAGAGGCGGGCGGGCCGCGCAGCATGTGAAGGGCCGTACTGCGCTGCACCCGGCCCCATGCTGCCTAAATTGGCACCCCCCAGGTGGGAGGGAACTGAAAGGTCCAGTGACCGCCGGAGCGCCCGGCCTGTGCCACCCGTACCGCCGCCTGCACCGAAACCTGTACCGCCTGCACCGAAACCTGTACCGCTTGCACCGAAACCTGTACCGCCTGCGGCTGACGTACTGCCCACGGGCTCACTGCCCCACTCCTGCTGCTGCAAGTCTGCCGGGGCCAAATAAAACGGCTGAGCGGCAGCGGGGGAGCCAGCGCCCCGGGCCCCCTGCATCGACCGCCTGTAGACCGGAGCGTTGGCAGGGTCAGTCACGTGCCCGCTGCCGCTCCGCCGCAGGCCGGGCGCAGGCCTGGGCGGCAGGGGGGCGTCCGGCACGTCTGGTGCCAGCCGCTTGCGGCCCTCCACCCGGACAGCTGGGAACCACGGCCCTGCAGCCCCACTGCCATGGCCCACACTCCCTGGGGCGCCGTCACAGCCCGCGCAGGGCTCATGCTCCCCGTGCGCACATGGGGAGCCGAGGCTTCGGCCCGCTGCCCGCCCGCGTGCCAGCTCAGCTTGCTGCCGCTGCCAGCGCGCCTCCGCCTCCTCTGCCTGCCTCAGCACCAGCACATCATCTGGTGCACACTCAGACCCGATGACACCCACTCGCACGAGGCTGCAGCCGCGCACAACCGCCACCAGGTGGATGGATTGGGAGCGGACCTGCACACGTGCACAGTGCCGCAGGGCATGCCGCAATCAGAGCCCCACCCACACACACACACTGCAAACGTGCAAAGCCACGGCGCCGCAAGGCATGCAGCAATCAGAGCCCCCCTTTACCCACACACAGCTTCATTGCAGTGGTTCGTGATGGGAGATCCGGTTCAGGCAGGTCGAGCGGGGCAGCACAAAGGGAGGTGCGGTGAAGCGTCCAGCATGCAGCACACATGTCATGGTTCACACAGCTTCCTTCCGCAGCTCTGCACTTAGCAACTCCCACCCGCTGCCACAAACCCCCCAACTGCCATCAACTGCCACCAACCGCCGCCATCCGCCAGCAACAACCACCAACCGCCGCCAACCGCCACGCACCGCGGTGACCGCCAGCAGGTCCCCATGCAAGGAAACGCCCGCATGGCCGGCCAGGGGCACCCAGTCCCCCTCCCACGTCATCGTGTCCAGCACTGCTCCATCCTCCAGACGCACAAGGTGCAGCGTGGTCCGGTCCACGTAGGGGAGCGCGGCCAGCTCGGGCCGAGCGGCGGGTGCAGCCGCATACCCTGCGAGGTCGGCTGTGGAGCCGTGGGCGCCGCCCCGGGCACCAGGCCCCGTCCCGGCATCCGCCCCCGCTGCCATGGCTGCCAAGTCGGTGGAGGAGTGCACCCGCTGCTCCAGAGGGATGCCCGGGCCAGCACCTGCAGTGCCTGCCTGGCCCCCCTGCGCCTGCTGCCCTGCAGCTGCCCGCTGGTGCTCACCAGGCATGTGAGGTGCTGTGTGGGATGCTAGGAGGACAAGGGTGCCACCACCCCCTGCCACTCGCCTGCCGCCACTGCTGCTGCTGGCCCCTGTGGCTGCGTCCGTGGCTTGGGACAGAGGTGCTGGGGATGCCCTCCCAGCTGTAGGTATGTTCGGGTCGCCTGCCTGCCCATCGTGCCCTGCTTGTGTGCTGGAGGCAGCGGAGGGCCGTGGCCGGGGTGCCTCTGGCAGCGGTGGGGGGCAGGTGGGGAACAGCGCAAAATCCTTGCTGAGGGCTGCACCCGCTAAAGTCACGATGGGTACACGGTACAGCAACTCAAAGAAGGTGTTGAAGTTGGCAGGCTGGTCTATGGCCTGCCTCGTGCTGGGGCCGCTGGGAGGGGTCCCCTGTGTGCGCTCTGGCGTGCCGGATGCTGCCCCGGCCGACCCCTCAGCCGCTTCCTCACCAGCTGTAGTGCCAGGGGTGGCCCCCGGTGTGACATGTGGGACAGGTGGGGCAGTACGCTCTGAGCGGGACAGCCCCCTGAAGCGGTACACCACCAGGGAGGTGTATGCTGCTCCAAAGCACACCAGGAACTGGCCGTCCGGGCTGAAGCGGCAGATGTGTGCCTCTGGTAGATCCACCTGCAGCGCCTGCAGCAGCATGCAGGTCAGCGACACATGTTGTACGTCAGGAAAACCCGGTCCAACCCATTGATTGTCATAGACATGTGCATGCTCAAGCCGTGAAGGACTGGGGTGTGTTTGTGTGCGCGGGTGCGTCTGTCTCGCCTCTGACAACGCCGCTGCCTTAACCAGCCCCAGCACCCCAAGTGAGCATGGTGCAGGTGATCAAGGGGCGGAATGTGGCAACCTTCACGTAATGCTTTCACGAGCCACTCCAGTCGGCCTTTGGTTTGGTTGCAGCCCATGGCATACACGCTCGTGCAGCTGGGCATTATGCAGGCGTGAACATCACATGGATTGAGCAATAGCAGGACAACAGCGCATGCGGCCCGAGCTCCATGAGGGGTGAATCACATGTGCACGCATGCACCACAAGCAGTTGGTCCACATGATGGTTCACAAGTGGTCCACTGCACCACTCACGCTGGCGCTCGGAATCAAGCTGTCGCATAAACTCCGAACACGGTTGACCTGCGCGGACCCCAGGCCATGCTTTTATGTCCACAACCACTGACCGTAAAAGGCCCACACAGTGCACGTAAACCTGACGCAAAAGCAGGGGCGTTTTGCATGCTGTACATAACACGATGCACTTCTTGACGCGCAAGAGCGCTACTCACTCCTGCCCCAGGCCTGTGGCAGAACGTCTCCCGCTGCAGCAGCTTTCTGCACACATTGTGAACCGGTGGTGCCATCCACTGGCCCCTGCTGCACTGACTTTCAGCTCATATCGCGAGGGCGGTTTCCACATGAGAGTAAAGTCGGTTCAGTGAAGGCATGAAGTCTCAAGAGGATGGGGGAAATACAAAAAATGTGGACACGAGGTTTCCACAGAATTCAATATGGTCACATGATGCCAGTGTGTGTCCCGTCCCGTCCTGTCCTGTCCTGTCATGGCCATGCTCTAGCTTGCATGAGAATGGGTGCATGAATATAAAGCCCAGGCCTCAAGTGACAATGAATGTCCAATAATGTCGCTGTACGTTCCATGTGCATACACATGCATAGTATAATGTGCTGGAGCCCATCATTCCAGCTTCTTAGGCATGTTCATCGTCGCGGTGCACAGAATCCCAAGCTTTCTTGCAGTGCCAGTGCTGCCAGTTGTACATCACAGCTGGTGCATTGGCAGGGCTCCCATCACAGCCACGAGCGTCATGGCCTCAAGCTTCTCATGTTGACATGTGAGTCGGCGCATGTCTTCTCTGTTCACGCCCAGCATGGTGCATGAGGCACAGAGTGGCTGTGGCTCTCTCACACATGCCGCAGCGGCACGGATGTCGTGTGTGCGTCGGGCGCAATGTTGCGCAGCAGTGCACGGATCAGCTGTAAGTGCTGTACCCGTGCATCAGGCAGCTCAGCCAGCACCACGTGCTCGATCTGCAGGCCGCGGCCGGGGTCAGCAGCAGCACGTGCAGATTCAGGTCAAGCCATCAACAGTAGGTGGGTGCGAAGTTTGTGCCAGGTTGCAAGCAAAAAGTGCCAAGCAATAGCGGCTGAATTCAGGTCCAATGCAGTCAGACAGGATTGAAGCCAGTAACTGATACCCACCTGCTTGAAGTCACGCACGTGGTGTGTGAGTGCGTCGATCCATGCAGCATGGAAAGGCGTGAGGGAGGGATTGAATGCGACGGACTCCACAAAGCCGCCAGAGAATACCTGGCCGTGCTTGGTTATGATGGCTGCACCAGAGGGCGAGTGTGTGTAGGGGGAGTAGGCCTGCACAGGGATCGCAGCGTTCGCAGATGCAGTGACGTGTCAAGGATGTCTGATATGTGCTGCCATCCTCGTGTTCATCACATCAGCGGGGATGTGTAACTGGGCATGCTGCTGGGAGCAGAAGGACCTGACCTCCTTGGCTTCTGTATGAACGCTTTGGCTTGCAGTGATCACACCTCTCAACTGCTGCACAGCTACTAGCTCTGTAGTGAAGCACGTCCAACCACTACCCCTACCAAACGATCTAATGTCTGGCTGAAGAAAGCAAGCAGATAACTGAACATGCCTGCAGCCACTCACCTTCTGTGCCCAGAGCTCAGCCGCGGCCACCGCCTGCCCCCACGTCTTGCTGTCCACACCCGCAGGTGCAGCAGCCTGTGCTTCTGCAGCATCTGCCAGCTGCACCTTGTTGTGCTGCTGCTCAAACAACAAGGGGAACACCTTGCCATCTGGGCAGAGGTCCATGGGCCCAAACTTTGCAGGCAGCAGCTCATCCAGGCTCCAGAACTTGAGCGCCTTGGTGGCAGAGCAGGAGGCGCCTGCCTGGGACTCGCGCTGGAGCGCAAACTGGCCAGCACCAAACAGGAACCGCACGTCGTCCTGCAAGCATGGGCACACACAAGGGCTGGTGATGAGTACCTGACAGTCGACGGCTGCACCAAGGACATGGCTGGCTGGGTTACGCATCAGCTGATGCCTGAGAAGATGTGGTGCGTGACCACAAGCTGTGAGGCATTTGCACAAGCTTGCATTGCACAACCTACAAGCGATTGATGCTGCGGGCAAGTTTGTGATATAATAAGCAAGGGATGTTCTTGAGCCATAATGGCCATAAAGGCAACAAACGCAAAACCATACGATAGCTATGATGTTGAGATGCACTGTGGCTACAGAAATGCAGCGATTAATAGGTGCGGCACTAGCAGACATCGCAGGACCCTATCGGTGCCTCATGCGTTTAGCCTCTACAGCAGCGTTAACAAAGACCCCGCACGACAACCGCCTCTTCCTCACACACACACACTGCTAATGGTGCATCCCATCCCTGCCGGTGGCGCTTTTGTACAAGGACATGAAGGTGTCCATCCAGCGCCCGCCGTCCATCCAGCGCACGCCCCAGCAAAAAACACATGCACGTATGTAATTAGGGTTGGCAAGCACTGCTACACAACCAGGTGACAATATCTGCAGTGTGCTCGTCCCAGCTCCCTGGCAGCTTAAGGCTTAGCACATACCGCGCCTTTAGTCTCGGCATAGAACTGGCGGCAGTGGCCGCAGGGTGCCTCTGACACAGCCAGCATGCTGATAGAAGTCTCCCCATGTTTTAGGCAGTTCATGGCCAGGCACTGCTCTGCATGGATCTGCATGGGACCGTTTGCGCACCACAGCTGGTATGCCAAAGACAGCTTTTCAGCTGAACAGATAAACAGGCAGGGCGCTGTGAGTGAAGGTCCTGTTGAGCAGCTGTCCATGGCTGCGGGATCGCACAACCAGTGCTGAAACATGCTTTGTTATGTTTTCTGAGCCTGTGCTGTCACTCACCGAGTTGTTCAGGTGGGCACGCGGAAACTCAATGTTGACGCCCACATATATGGCACCACTGGCTCCCTGACCAACAGCACTGCATACATAAAAGAAGTAAGCATGAGTAGGACCCCTGCATGCACCTACCCCATGAGCAGTAGCGTGGCCAAGTCAGGGGTCAGAGGCTTGCAAGCATGACATACCCGACTTTAAATTTAGAGATGGTTGGGCTGGCCAGCTCCGATGCTGGCTTCACAAGCGACATCAGGAACTCGCCCAGCTGCTCAGGGGTGGTGATCCCACGCTCCTCCAGGAGCTGCGCCACCTCATCCGCAGGGATCATGAAGCGGCCCTTGAGGGGCGATAGGTCGGAGTTTGGCTGCTGGGTGGCCATAGCCCTAATTGTCCGAACGGCAAGCCTGCACAAGTAGGGCTGTGCACGCTACATCAAATGCATGCTGTGAAAGTGCTTCACCGATAAGAAATACCAACAGACTAGGTGCAGACCACTCGACACCATAGCTCACAGGGCGCGTGGGGAAGCCTGCTGGGAGCCGAAGTAAGCTGCTTTCTGCATATGCGCCACGCGTGCAAACATTCTGGGTGTGGAACTGTAGAGATTGGCAAGTGATGCAGGCCGCAAGAAACAGTTCTAGATCACTCGCACATTAGAAGTTATAACGATTTAGGTGAACACGTCCTGGCCAATCGGCTGCTTGCTTCCGCATCTGTAACGATCATGGTCATTGGGGTACCCCGCAGGCCTGCATAACAGACCCGAACAGCTCGGAACAGAGCTTTTGGTACCAGTTACAAGTCCCAACCTCTGCCGCGGCTCGAAGGCTTCCAGCACAGAGGCCAGGGCTTCCCTGGCCCCTTCACATCCCCTCACATCGGCCACCATGGTTGGCAGCGAGGCGACCACACCGTACACAGGATATAGCTCCATCACAACCATTAAGCACGTCCTGAGCTTACAACGTCACGTTTGCCGGCCCATCCCCATGCATGCAAGTGTGCAAGCCCTGAGCTCACACAGCAGGTGCCGCAGGCAGCTTGGCAAGGGCTGCACTCTCCTCCCACAGACTTGCAGCAAGCTTAGCATCATAGGACTGCGGTCAGGGAGGCAGGAACAGCGAGCCAAAGCGCGTTGGCACAAACAGTGATGCATCAGTGAAGAACGTGCACGCAGTCGACTGAGGAGCCGAGCACGACACTGCCACCCCTCCAAAGCATGCAGCGGTATCCTCCCTGTGTACTGCAGCATGCGATGGGATGTGAAACACCCCGGAACCAGGCCCCATGACGCCACATCATGCGGGCGCAGCTGCCGCCCAGACTAAGCTTACCGTAGATGTCAAATGAAACATACCTGTGTGGATGAGCGCACGGGGTAGGTGCCAGAGAGCAGGCCAGTGACCTTGCGCACAGGCCAGTCCAGTAGGGACATGGGCAGGGCAGTCAGGCCCCACACAACCCCTGACAGGTGCTGGCCCCAGCTCGTGCCCTGCGGCCACACCAACCGTCCATGTGCATTGAGTATGGGGCCCATACCAGCTAATACCGTAGTAATAATAACACGGCGTTTCACAGATGTTTCTGCATGCTGGAGCCTGACAGTCATACCAGCTGTGCGCATCGAATGATACAGGTTTACATCCACCACAATCCCAAGCACAATAGCCGTCGACACGAGTCCCACATTAAGACAGCATTCTTGCACATGCAGCGCTGACGCAGCAGCAGCCACTGCCGCTTGAGGTGGACCCCCACTATCCAGCACCCTGCTGGGAGTCCCACAGCCGATGATAATGATTGATGTTAATATAATAGATGTTGTTAACATTGCACCAACAGCCACACCTTGCCGCGGACGCCGTCCAGGCGGGTGATGAACGGGTGGTTGAACGCGCCACGTGAGTAGTAGCGCAGGTCCTGCGCAGGGGTATGAATCGTATGATCGCAATAATGAAAGCCACAGTTGGATGTCAGCAGAGCCAAGAGTGCAGGCCAACATCGGAGTGGCACAGCCACAGAAAGGGATGCAGCACCACAAAAGGATGCAGCATCAGAAAAGGATGCGCAGATATGTACTACAAACACATCTACTGCAAGCATATCTGCTGCAAGCATTTCTGCTGCAAGCGTACCTACAGCAAATCCATCTACTGCAAGCACATCTACTGTATTATGCGCATATGTTCATATGTACACAAAAAGCATAGCCAGCCATAGCATGCACACTTGCACAGCCAGACTATGCGTGCCTCACCTCAGCGGGGGACACAGGGGACCCGTCCTTCTTCTTGGGCCGCTCCTTCTCCCAGTCCACCTGCAGCCCAGGAGATGACAGCCCAAGTTTTTGCTTTCTCCTTTCCTCTGATCCGGGTCCCACCTCCGTGCGATGGGTTGACCCCCCCCACCCCAAAAACAAAGATCACATACATACAAAGATCACATACATACGTAGGGCACAATCACAGAGACGGGGCGACCCCACAAAGGCAGCACGACGTCACTGACCCGTGCTGAATGTAATGGTTGTGGCTACTCTGAACAGGTACCAGCGAGCACGAACCGGACTACTGCATGAAATGAAGCAAAGCCGGCAGAGCAGCTGCACACGCTAAACCTTCAACAGATGCATCCAATACTCGGGTGAATCTTCGCCGTTCAGAACAACACCCTGCACTTCAGTAACCCACCGTGGCTGCGTAGATGACCGCCTGGGCACCATCCTCAGGTGGCGAATAGCAGGTGTCGATGATGTTCCTGCAGCGCAGCACAGCAGCAACAGCAAGGCAGCCCTCGCCAGCAGTTTCAGCAAGGTATGAGCCAATGTGGTCTTGCAGAGAAGAACAGAACCCCACCCCCCACGTCACCCATCCCCCTATTCCCCCAACCCCCCAT